>JAHBCN010020727.1:0-14818 GCA_019359885.1 Listronotus oregonensis
CCCGAATAAGTCCCTTAGCACACAGGGACCGATGGGACTTTTGACACTTTCTTATTTACGGTAAACTAAGGTGCCCCTACGGAGATTTGGCTCTGTCGGAATTTTCTTTATTTCAATTGCCCAAAAACCCCGGGACTAATAGCCTTTTCTAAATTTATCGCTTTAATTAAATTTTAGATTAAGTGTTCATGCAGAACCTAATAAAAAGGCGTTTATTTCGAAAACGGTTTACTTTTTGGAGATCAAAGAAGTATACCTTTTGACAAAAAATTAAATGCTGTTTTATTATTTTCACTGCAAATGTGAGTACGGGGAGGCCAAAAAAGTTATGACCATTTTAATCACTCAATGTTGTTGATGGGCGCCATCTAGTGGTAATGGCAAAATAGATATCATATTCGTGTTCCTCATCCCAAATAATAAGAGTGCACCAAATTTCACTTTAATCTGTCCAGTGGATTCCGAGATATTTCAATAAATGTTTGGTAAAAAATTTTTAACACCCTGTAGAACGAAAACCAATAACATTTTGCTAAGCTCAAATGCTTTATTTTCATGTCAGGTATCCTACATTAACCTATGTCCAATTAATTACGGGACACCCTGTAAAAATTGTAGTATGGGACAAATTTTATAGCAATGTTAAAAACCGTCACATTTTTAATTAAGTCTCCAAATGAGTTCTACCACGCAAAAATGTCGAAAATGACATTCGAGAATCCAAATTTTCGATGTGCATCATTTTTAAGCGACATTATACTGATGTCGTATGCGACACGTGTGTTTGAGATTGAAGAATAGGCCTCCTGTATACATATATGGTACCTCTCCCGTGTAATTGCCAAGGAAGTTTAAAGGTGTATGGAAGTCCAATGCTATAGCCCATTCAATCAAAAAATGTCCAGCCCAGTATAAAAAATAACTGTCAGAGTTGGCTCCGCCGATTCTGCGCAAACAAAATTCCACGAAATAATTAATGTGTGTTACTTCACACTGATAAATCAGTGTGAAGTTAGCCAACACATTATAATTTTATGAGAGCCGGAGTACCGGTTTTTGGATTGATCAAAACCTTTTTATTTTAGTGATTAGTGTTTATTAAATTGTGACTATAATTTTGTGCTTATTGTTTGTTACTTATAATATCGTAACAAAATGACTAGAGGTTGTATGGTTTTGTCTTGCAAATCCAAGGGTAACATACCCGTCTTTTTAACTTTAGGTAAGTATTTTTTATATTTAAATTAGGTGCTTCTTATAAGACGTAACGTTAGGTAACCGAATAAATAATAATATATCAATTATGAATAATAGAAAATGAAAATTTCATAGGAAATATTAGTGAGAAAAGTAAGGCAATCTTAACTATCTTTCAGATGATTTCCACAATGTTTGTGTATTTCTGTAAATTATTAAAAAGAAATAAGGTTTACATTTAGGTACTTTTATTTCATTTAATAATTTAGTACACTCTTTTAAAGCATCAAAATTATTGATTACTTAGCAGACCAGGCAAATTTTAATATATACAGGTCCCTCTAATTGAATGAAAGGAAGTACAATTTTGGTACGGTTTTGGGGCGCTGATTACAAATCTAAAAAAAAAATTGTTTTCGAGATATTCATCATCAAAATTGAAAATCAAACTAACCTTATTTACACTATTCCTCCTTCTTTTGCACAAAATTCTTGATTTTTACACTAAATTGGCACATGGTTGCGCCTTGAACTTAAAAGTTCGCAATTTAATGGAAAAAAGATATAAAATAAATAAAAAATACAAGGTTTTAAAAGGTGTTTATAAAATATCGTGTGCCACTTTAGTGTTAGAATCAAGAATTGTGTATAAAAAGAAGGGAGAATATAGTGAAAATGAGGTTAGTTTAATTTTCAACTTTGATGATGAAGATCTCGGAAACGAAACGTTGCCGAAAAGATATTTTTTCAGATTCGTAATCAACGCCCCAAAAAACCCCTGTATACCAAATTTGATCAAAATCGGAGAGGAGGCAACTTTCGAGACAATACCATTTGTTTAAAAATAAATTAGATTTTTGGTTTCTTAATCTGGCATTATCAACTTTTTAAGCTCGACATACTGTACACACATAATATTTAACGGATACTGTTACAATGGATACTCAGGTACCAAAGGTTACTAAACATTTTTAACCACTGTTATTCTGTCTCATGAATGTTTGTTATTAGTGAAAAGTATATGCCTAAAACCAGAATCTTAGGATTAGATTAAACACATTTACACTATCTTGCCCTTCTTTTATCACAAAATTGGCGATAAGTACATAATACTATCATACAATGTTTGAAATTTATTTTAAAAAATCGTGTTTTTATTTATTTACAAAGATTTTTAGTAAAAATACAAAACTTCCAAAAATATCGACCATTTAAATAGAAGGCAGTAAAGTGGCGCCATCTGTTCTTTTCATATTATATCAGATGATATAAAATCCAATATTACACAATAATTTTAAATATTCTATAGTAGTATCCTGTAATAACCAACAATTTTGTGCAAAAATAAAAAAACAGTGAATGTTGTAATTTGACATTTGATGATGTCAATTTTATAGATAGTAACAAAGAATTATGGAAATCCGGCCCTGACCTACTATTCATTGCGCAAATTCCGCGGGGCCAACCCCCCTATTTCCGCTGCCCTGCACGCCTGGACAATTTTGTTCTACAGTATTGGGCTTCCATACACCTTTAAACTTCCTTGGTAATTGCCGACCTAATGGCATTTTCAAATAGTCATTACGCCAGCGTAATCTGGTTTTCTGCCACTGATTTAACTTCAGTGACGTCATTGGTAAATGGGTTTTTCTTTCTTGATTTTTTTTCCTTTCGACGTTTGTGTTTGTATATAAAAGAGATATACAGGCTGTAATATAAAGGTTGGGAATAAATTAAACAGTGCATCCTTCGGTATTTTCTTTTCATATGAAGTTTTGGCCTACGAGCTTTGATTTCTAAGTTACAGGGTGATAAAAATTTGTAAAAATCTTTTAGTGTAATACATTTTAAACTCTAGAAATTTGAGTCAAGGCTTAGTTTAATACCGCCCTAGACACAGAAAAAAAAATTTAGTTCGTAATTTGCTTAGGGGCGTACGTAGGAATATTATTTAAGGGTTAAAATAATTAAATAATAATAAAAAAGAAACAAAGGGTAGCCTTTGCGTGGTATTTCTTTTTGTTCTTTGGATTTTTCTAAGGAGATTTATACTCGGTTAAAAAAAAACATTATACCATGATCAACCATTACTTTGGAATTTTTAGTTGGATAGTATTTGCATAATAATTTTGTTATCTAATTTCCTTTGAAAAAAATGTCAATTTTGCAAATTGAGTAGAATTCAGAATAATCACTTAGACATTTTTTTGATTGGGCTAAAAATATACGCCTACCAAATATTATTAAAACAAGATTATAAGGTGTTTGTTTAACTTTCTTTGTCACTTACAATATTAAAATTTTAAGTAAATACTACTCAATATGGCAACACTGCCTAAACCCCTGACTTTAAAGACAACAGCTAGTTCAAAGGCAAAGCTTTTCGATCTATTTGTTAGGAAGATTTTGTCACTTATTTTATGGCTTTTTTCTCTTTAAAATGTACCAAATTTTTATCTGGAAACTAATTTCAAATACATAAAAAATTCAAATTAATTTTGCAAAAAAAATCCACCAACATCCATTTATCTAAAATTTCGAAATTAAAAAATAATCACATGAATGGGTAACAGACGTCAACGCCATCTACTGACCAAAGGGCGAAGCATACTCCTCTCAACTTACGGTGTCACAGACTTGCCGAGCTGAAATAATGTTACAAACATTTGGAAATGTATGCCCAATACTTGTACGGACTATTAACAATAGTGTAGTTAATTTCTTAACTAACTTTGTAGGTGAAATCTCTACAAAGTTAGTTAAGAAATTAACTACAAGATTATCTACGCGCTATTTTTTGATGTCCCTGGAGTTTGCGCAGTCATCCTCCAATTAAATAATTGAAATATTTTTTTAATCTGTCAAGTACCTTACCATTTTCGATACATATATTATCTAGACATCAATTTATTTTTAAAAATTAAATTAGTTTTGACTGGATTGAAAATATCCGCTTACCAAAATTATTGAAATAAGATTATAAATACTAATTGTTTGTCTTTCTTTGTCACTTACAATATTAAAATTTTGTAATATTACTCAGTATGGCAACACTGCCTAAACCGGTGACTTTAACAGCGACAATAAGTTTAGAGAAAAGGTTTTTCCGATCTAATTGTTCGGAAGATCTTGTTGCTTATTTTATGGTTTTTTAATGTTTAAAATTTACCAAATTCTTATCTGAAAACCAATTTTACTAAATTTACTGCTATTCTAGGCAACTGAACCTAAGTATATTTAACCCTTAACTACAGATACCCGGTATTTCTTACCGGTAGGTGGTGCGCATTTCGCAATATCAACGTATCCCCACTACTTACGGGCTTCTACCTCCATGTACCTGCATGTACCTTCTCGGCGCTTAGTATGACCGTGTTAGCTGAAGTGTGCACTGTGTTTTGTAAAATCTCGCCGTTTTGTCGCAAGTCATAAATCGTAACCGGTAAAATTTACCGGAGGTCTGTGTTTACGTAAGTACATTTTTAGTTCTCTTATTAAATAACTGGAGATTAAATGTATGTAAATGTAAAGGTTTATTATTATTTCCTTTTTAGATTAAAGAGATGGACTATGAAAGCAAGCCCGGGCCTTCAAAGAGGGTTAAATTTGGAGACAAAGATTTTGAAGAAACGTTAGAAAAATGGGCCGAGGATATTAATTCCGATACAAGCGATATAGATTCTGATGGCGAATATATACTATCGGACCATGATACTGAATCCGAAATAGAGGCAGAAGATGAAGATATCGAAGATGTTGACTCTGCTGCAGCTGTAAGTTCCAACTATTTTTACGGTAAAAATCGTTTTAAATGGTCAAAAAGTCCTGCAATACCCAAAAATACTCGAACATTGCAACATAACATCGTTGTTAAATGTCCAGGTTTAAAAAGACCTACCCCCTATAGGGCAGATCCTGAGGAAGTGTGGAACATGTTCATTGATGATAATATTCTAAATATCATTCTTCATTCATCCAATGCGAGAATGGCCAAAATACGAGAAAAGTATAAAAATAGCGCTAATAACTCTGATGTCCGAGACTTAGATCTTGTAGAACTAAAAGCAATGTTGGGTTTGTTGATAGTAACTTCTATTTTTAAATCGAACCACGAGAATATCAGATCCCTTTTTGCTACGGATGGATCTGGTCGAGACATCTTTAGATGTGTTACAAATGCCAATCGATTTCAAATATTTCTGTCTTGCCTACTATTTGATAATTTTGAGACTAGAAACGAACGGGTAAAACAAGATCCATTAGCTGCTGTATCGGAAGTTTTTAATGCATTTATATCAAATTGCCAATCCGTATATACTGTTGGTGAAAATGTCTGTGTGGATGAGATGCTAGTTGCATTTCGTGGCAGATGCAGGTTTAAAATGTACTTGCCAGCGAAACCTGCCAAATATGGAATCAAAATTATGGCGTTAACAGATGCAAGGACGGGATACCTTTTTAATTCATACATATATTGTGGGAAAGAGTCAGATGGATTCGATCTCAATGACGACGAAAAAAGATATTCAAAGCCTACACAGGCTGTGCTAAAGCTTGCACGACCTATTTATAATACCAATCGAAATATTACGGCCGATAATTGGTTTTCGTCCATAGAACTAATCAATCTGTTAAAAACCAAAAAACTTACTTTTGTGGGGACTTTAAAGAAAATAAAGCAGAAATTCCACCTTCGTTTTTGCCGAACAGACAAAAACAAGTTAACTCATCTCTTTATGGATTTACAAATGACATAACTTTACTGTCCTATGTCCCGAAAAAGAACAGGGCTGTTTTGCTTATTTCATCAATGCATCATAATCCAAGTAATGATGTTCAAACTGAGAAGCCAGAGATTATTGCGTATTATAATCTAACAAAAGGAGGTGTGGACACTTTAGACCAAAAGTGCAGCATCTATTCCTCTAGTCGCAGGACTCGTCGTTGGCCCATGGCCATTTTCTTTAGACTTATTAACATAGCATCTGTAAATTCATATATTGCGCACCAATCATATCGAGATAATGAAAAAATGAGCCGTTCTGATTATGGAAAGCAATTAGGAATGATGTTGGTAAAGCCAGAAATGAAACGCAGGTTTCAAAATGTTCATCTACCCCGTGATATTAGATTTTCCCTCCAGCGGCTACTCCAACTGGAAACTTCATATTATGAAAATACCCAAGCTCAAGAAGTTAAAAGAACAACATGTAGAAGGTGTCTAGCCAAAAAAGAAAGGAAAACAACCCATATTTGCATAATGTGTAAGACTCCGATATGTTTGCAATGCACCGAAAGAATTTGCAAGGAGTGTGCATCTTAAATTTTTTCACATTTTTTTCCCATGCAAGTTTTTTCCCAAAAGTGTATCTTTTGTTGCTAATGCGATATTTTGTATCCAGAGTTATTTTGTTTTCAGGATATTTTTAAAAAAGTGTAAAAATTTTTGTTGAAATGTCATTCATACAAGTTTATTTCAAACTTAAAAAAATGTTAAAAAAGTGTTGTTAAATATATTTTTTACAAAGAAAAAATTGTGTTGTTTAAATTTATACATTTAACAATTTTTACCAAATCTAAAAACCTTAAACAAATATATAAACACATAATATACATATATTATTTATTTACTATAAATATTTTTTTTATTTATTATAACCGGTAAAAAATACCGGGAGTCTGTTATGACGTACCAATAAAAGGATGTCTGTAGTTAAGGGTTAAAATTCAAATCAATTTTGCAAAAAATTTCATCGATTTTCCTATCTAAAGTACCGAAATTAAAAAATAATCTTTAGCCTTTGATGTCCCTAGAGTTTGCACAGTCATCCTCCAATTAAATAATTAAATTATTTTTTATCTGTCAAGTACCTTACCATTTTCGATACATATCTACACATCAATTTATTTTTAAAACTAGTTTTCACTGGCCTAAAAATATCCGTTTACCAAACATTATTGAAATAAGATTATGAATACTGCGTGTTTACCTTTCTTTGTCACTCACAATATTAATATTTTATGCAAAAATTACTCAGTATGGCAACACTGCCTACACCGGTGACACGAAGCGTTAAAGACCGCTAGGCATTCCAAGATTTTATTGGTTAGAACAAGAATCGTGAATTAAATTTAATACGTTCTAGTCGGTCATGGTTAGTTTTGGTTAGCAAAGCGGTTTTTTATTTTCCCCATTATTTTCCCCAATTATATTTCAGATATGAAAATGTGGGGACGTATTAAATTTAATTCACGATTCTTGTTCTAACCAATAAAATCTTGGAATGCCTAGCGGTCTTTAACGCTTCGTCCGGTGACTTCAAAAGCGACAGCAAGTTTAAGGACAAAGCTTTCCGATCTTCTTGTTAGGAAGATTTTGCCACTAATTTTATTGCTTCTTTTCTCTTCAAAACATACCAAATTTTCATCTGTAAACAAATTAAACTATATCCACTGCTATTCTAGGCAATTGGACCTAAGTATTTAAAAATTCAAATCAATTTTGCAAAAAAATTTCACCGACCCCGACGTCAATATCTAAAGTGCCGAAATAAAAAAATAATCTTTACCCTTTGAGATTACCTACGCGCTATTTTATGATGTCCCTGAATTTGCACTGTCATCCTCCATTAAAATAATTGTATGTATGTATCTGTCAAGTACCTTACTATTTTTGGTACATACCTACATGTCAATTTACTTTTAAATAGACTTTGAAAAACGAATAGGTTAGATAATAATATTAGATAAAAAGTCGTACTGATAAACCAATTAAAATTGGATTTTTTTTAAACATATTTCATTATAAGATGATACATATAAACATATAACAAGGTTCTTATAACTTCCGTTTTGGAAAAAATAGTTTTTAATACTTTTCAAATCAGTTTTCCGCTGGTTTAATAACTCATTCATTTGAATAAATGGTTTGTTCTTTTAACAAAATAAAAATGATGGGCCTCTTGCATAAAATTTATTTTAATCAAAACACGCGAAATCTCTTTCTTTACCTTTTAAAAAACCATTTCTCAAATACCTTATCTCAGAAAAATTTAAAGTTTATTGTATTCGCGACCAATTGTGCACAGGATGTCCCATTTTTGATACTTCTATCGTAATTGCTCTTGGTATCAAAATAACAATATAAAACCAAGGAAGTTTAAAGGTGTATGGAAGTCCAATGCTATAGCCCATTCAATCAAAAAATGTCCAGCCCAGTATGAAAATAACTGTCATAGTTGGCCCCGCCGATTCTGCGCAATAACAAAATTCCACAAAATAATTTATTGTGTTGCCACACACTGATAAATTAGTGTGAAGTTAGCCAACACATTATAGTTTTATGAGAGCCGGAGTACCGTTTTTTGGATTGATATAAACCTTCTTATTTTAGTGATTAGTGTTTATTAAATTATAATTTTATGTTTATTGTTTGTTACTTATAATATCGTAACAAAATGACTAGAGGTTGTATGGTTTTGTCTTGCAAATCCAAGGGTAACATACCCGTCTTTTTAAGTTTAGGTAAGTATTTCTTATATTTAAATTAGGTGCTTCTTATAAGACGTAATGTTAGGTAACCGAATAAATAATAATATATCAATTATGAATAATAGAAAATAAAAATTTCATAGGAAATATTAGCTTTTGTTTCACAGCCTTCTGTGGTTTAAAGAAATGAAGTTTTAATAAATCGTATGGAAAACCGTTATCATCCATAGTGTGTTATGTTTAAAAAAAAAAATTAATGTGCTTTCTTTATAGATTAAAATATACATATTTAAAAAAAGAAAGTTTGGTCCGATAAGTTTTTTTTATCAGACCCCATATACTTATTATGAATTGGCAGATTTTTTATTTAACAATTGTTATAAAGAAACTTTTGTAACAACCATTTTTCTGTATCTCCTTTAACTAAAAAAATATAGGATTCTAATCCAAAAAGGGCACATAACACCTATACGGAGACCCTTTAAAAGTGCCTCAAATGCGACACCCTGTACATAAAGAAGGTTAAATATTACTATACACCCCGTATATCAAATGGTTCTTTATATAAGAACGAATTAAGTCAAGGTTGGAGAATAAAATGCAGTTGTACATTTATTTATGATTTTGCTGCAATTATATTTGTCCTATGCCATTTCAAAATTCCAATATGAACAATAATTATTGTATAACCTAGATTTTTACAAAAAAAGACAATATTGTTATTGTTGGCGATTGAAAATGATTATTAGATCAATAAAAAAACTAATTAATCTTTTTTTATAGGAGACACGGATCTGATTGTCTTTTAGCGATTAAATTAAGAATTTGTGGGACATACCGGAGGTTGTTGGTTGCTGCGTCAATAAACAGAATTGTTGCATAAGGCCCGTTTATTGCGGTATTTTCCCGTAATAAAAATTTAGTGTTTTTTTTCTGTATAACCGAGAGGCATACAGGGTGGATACGTTAAGTAATACTCGTAATGATTACTTTGCTGAACACAGGTAGTGATGGAAAATTTCCAAAATTATATATTTGGAAATATTTCCGGAAATATATCGAAAAACTTAAAAAATATATGGAAATAATGGAATTATATAGAAATAAAAACTACAAAACTTAAAAAACTAAACATTTAATTAATGTTTATCTTGGGTAATACCATAAATGGTCATATTTAGCCGGATATTCACGAGAGCTTATCTCGAGTGACTTTAAAAAACGAGTTAAATTTCCGAAGTATCCAAAACCAGTCAAAAAATATTTGGCTTAAAATCTAAGTACGAATATTATTCCAGGAAGTTTAAAGGTGTATGGAAGCCCAATACTGTAGAACAAAATTGCCCAGGCGTGCAGGGCAGCGGGAATCGGGGGATTGGCCCCGCGGAGTTTGCGCAATGAATAGTGGGTCAGAGCCGGAGTTCCATAATTCTTTGTTACTATCTATAAAGTTGACATTATCAAATGTCAAATTCAAGCATTCACTGTTTTTTTTATTTTTTTGCACAAAATTGTTGGTTATTAAACGATACTACCATAGAATATTTAAAATTATTGTGTAATATTGGATTTTATATCATCTGATATAATATGAAAAGAATAGATGGCGCCACTTTACAGCATTCTATTTAAATGGTCGATATTTTTGGGAGTTTCGTATTTTTACCAAAAATCTTTGTAAATAAATAAAAACACGATTTTTTAAAAATAAATTTCAAACATTGTATGATAGTTTCATGTACTTATCACCAATTTTGTGATAAAAGAAGGGCAAGATAGTGTAAATGAGTTTAATCTAATCCTAAGATTTTGGTTGTACATTAAAAAGTGAAAATTTTTATAACTGCTTTTTAGGCATATACTTTTCACTAATAACAAACATTTATGAGACAGAATAACAGTGGTTAAAAATGTTTATTAACCTTTGGTACCTAGGTATCCATTGTAACAGTATCCGTTAAATATTATGTGTCTACAGTATGTCAAGCTTAAAAAGTTGATAATGTAAGTTTAAGAAACCAAAAATCTAATTTCTTTTTAAACAAAAAAAGCAAAACAAAAAAACAAACAAAACAACTTTAGCATAAAATTGTACTTTCTTTCATTCAATTAGAGGGACCTGTATATATTAAAATTTGCCTAGTCTGCCCAGTAATTAATAATTTTGATCCTTTAAAAGAATGTACTCAATTATTAAATGAAATAAAAGTACCTATATCCTATATTTAAACCTTTTTTTTAATAATCCACAGAAATACACAAACATTGTGGAAATCATCTAAAAGATAGTTAAGATTGCCTTACTTTTCTCATTTTTCATTATTTTATTATTTATAATTGATATATTATTATTTTTTCGGTTACCTAACGTTACGTCTCATAAGAAGCACCTAATTTAAATATAAGAAATACTGACCTAAAGTGAAAAATGCCGGGTATGTTACCCTTGGATTTGCAAGACAAAACCATACAACCTCTAATCATTTTGTTACGATATTATAAGTAACAAACAATAAACGCAAAATTATGGTCACAATTTAATAACCACTAATCACTAAAATAAGAAGGTTTTTATCAATCCAAAAAACTTCTGCAATCACAAAATATAGGTACTCACACAAAGCAAAACAATCGGCGCAAAGGGCACAAACCACAACGAAAATGACGAATGATGAGACGACGACGATTGACGATACATCGCGGATATAGTTTCATACGCGCCGCGCGCGCCTTTGCACCAAAAACCTTAGACAACCTAAGACCATTAGGGCTCTCATAAAAGTATAATGTGTTGCCTAACTACACACTGATTTATCGGTGTGTAAGTAGGGAACACATTAAATTATTTCGTGGAATTTTGTTATTGCGCAGAATCGGCGGGGCCAACTCTGATAGTTATTTTCATACTGGGCTGAACATTTTTTGATCGAATGGGCTATAGCATTGGGCTTCCATACACCTTTAAACTTCCTTGGTTCATATCCAACGGTTTGTGGGTATTTAAATACTTTCTTAATCGAAGAGCGTTATTAGCCCGAGAGCTGGCACCAATTTTTGGGTAGGTATTTGAGGCAAGCTGAAAACTTGTCATATACCTCTCCTATTCTACCCCAATACGGAACTGCGGACCTGGCTGGTGAGTAGCGGAGCTAAATCAACCCCTAAATTTTTAAAAATATTAAAAAAAAAATCCAAAAATATATTTGATTGCAATATTTATGTTGTAGTTTAATGTTTAAAGAGTAAAAAAAAATAAGCCAGATGATTTTGTCGGGGTTTTAACATAACAAGCGCGTGCAAAAATATTTTGCAAAAAAATATAAAAATGTATTTAAGGCAACTTGAAATTCTATTAGGGTATTATTTATAACTAAAAAATAGGATTCTCAAAAAGACAGATCATTTTGGTGGGACTTTCTACATGCCAGGTGATCTAACAAATTATGTATAGGTGCGACTGAGTAGCGCTATAGACAAGCTGTAGTGTAAGAGAGAACGTTTATCGGCAGCTGTCTGCGTTCTTGCTTGCCGCGTTACTATTGGCTCTGGCGAGGTCACGTCGCTTACAATAGCGATGTAGTTTCTAGTCGGAATTTCGGAGCAAAAAAAATGGAAAATTTTGTAAATTTATGCTAAAAATGGTTTATGTTTATATGAAAATGATTGTGGTTAGAAGACAAGAAAAAAGTGAAAACTTTACCAAAGCGAAATTCCCTATTAAGCTTTCGCAATTTAACATTCCCAAATTTTAAATTCAAGATAATAAAAAAATCGATTCATGCAAATATACTATGCATTCGGTCATATTTTAGTATCCGGCATTTTTTTTCACTTTCAATGCAAACTGATATCATATCAAATTTTTTAATTGTTGATAAGTCATTTTCACTAATTATTATGTACAAATAAAATTGACGTTAAGTGTTAAGACCAACAAGAATGTCAACATATTTTTGTTTTTAGGATGTTAGTTTTTGTTTCAGTAAGCTAAACGTGGTTTAAAGTTTAAATAAATTGCAGAGAAAACCAATCTCATCCATGGTGGTTATATTTTTAGAAAAAGAAATAAAAGTTATCTTTTTAGATTAAAACACGCAGGTTGTTCCCTTTAAAAAAATGACGAGGTTAAAAACAAATTATTTAACAAAACTATAAATAGTTTTGTATAAAAATTTTTTGTATCTCTTCTAAGATCATTCTGAAACTGCCAATTTTTTTATTTTTCCTATGTATTTTTAGACAGCAAATGAGTTTTATCAAAAATTTAAAGGTGTATGGAAGCCCAATACTGTAGAACAAAATTGCCAGGCGTGCAGCGCAGCGGGAATGGGGGTTGGCCCCGCGGAATTTAATGAATAGTAGGTCAGGGCCGGATTTCCATAATTTTTGTTACTATCTATAAAATTGACATCATCAAATATCAAATTACAACATTACTGTTTTTTTTTTTAATTTTTTCCACAAAATTGTTGGTTATTAAAGGATACTACTATAGAATATTTAAAATTATTGTGTAATATTGGATTTTTATATTGATATAATATGAAAAGAATAGATGGCGCCCGAAAATATTGCCTTCTGGTCGATATTTTTGGAAGTTTTGTATTTTTACCAAAAATCTTTGTCAATAAATAAAAAAACGATTTTTTTTTAAAAAAAATTTTAAACATTGTATGATAGTATTATGTACTTATCACCAATTTTGTGATAAAAAAGGGCAAGCTACTGTAAATGGGTTTAATCTAATCCTAAGATTCTGGAAGTACATTAAAAAGTGAAAATTTTTATGACTGCTTTTTAGGCATATACTTTCACTAATGACAAACATTCATGAGACAGAATAACAGTGGTTAAAAATGTTTAGTAACCTTTGGTACCTGAGTATCCATTTAACAGTATCCCCTTTAAAAATTATGTGTGACAGTATGTCAATTAAAAGTTGATAATGAAGATTGAAAAACCCAAAAAAATAATTTATTTTTAAAAAATAGTATTGTCTTGAAAGTGGTTTCCCCATTTTGATCGGTATACAGGGGGTTTTTTGGGGGCTGAAAAAAAAACTTTTGGCAACGTTTCGTTTCCGGATCTTCATCATCAAAGTTGAAAATTAAACTAACCCCATTTTCACTATATTCTTTCTTTTTGCACAAATTTTTGATTTTTACATAAAAACCCTTTTTTTTATAAACACCTTTTAAAACCTTGTATTTTTATTTATTTTACATCTTTTTTCAATTAAATTGGGGAATTTTTTTTTCAAAGGCAACCATATTTACTTAAAAAAAAAAAATATAAAAAAGGTGTAAAATAAACATAAAAAGTTTTTAAAAGGTGTTTGTGAAAAAAATTTTGTTTCAATTTAGTGAAAAAAATCAAATTTTTGCAAAAAAAGGGGGAAAAGGGGAAAAAAGGTTTTTTTTATTTTAATTTTGATGATGAATATCTCGAAAACGAAAATTCCGAAATTTTTTTTCAGATTCGTTAGCGCCCCAAAAACCCTGTTTAAAAATTTATCAAAATCGAGGAGGCCCAAAAATTTCCCCAAAAAATAAGAAAAAGCAAAAAGGAACTTTAACATAAAATTGTACTTCCTTTCATTCAATTAGAGGGACCTGTATATATTCAAATTTGTCTGGTCTGCCAAGTAATCAATAATTTTGATCCTTTAAAAAAATGTACTAAATTATTAAATGAAATAAAAGTACCTAAATGTAAACCTTATTTCTTTTTAATAATCCACAGAAATACACTAACATTGTAAATCATCTAAAAGATAGTTAAAATTGCCTTACTTTTCTCACTAATATTTTTCCATGAAATTATTATTTTCTATTATTCATAATTATTATTATTATTTATTCGGTTACCTAACTTACGTCTTATAAAAAGCACCTAATTTAAATATAAAAATATTTCCCAAAGTTAAAAAGCGGTATGTTACCCCTTTGGGTTTGCAAGACAAAACCATACAACTGTAGGGTTATGGAGTGATAAAAAAAAACAGAATTAGATTTAACTTTAAGAAAAACCTTTTTTCGATAGTTGCCTGCACTTGGAAGGTATATAAGTAACTAACTATTAGAAAAAACACAGTCCCCAAAACCTTTTTCAGCATTTCTATTTTTAAAGC
>JAHBCN010020728.1:0-14832 GCA_019359885.1 Listronotus oregonensis
CTCTTTAATTTTTTTTTTCAATTACCTTAAACAACCTTTTTTCGTCTCTGTAGCACCTTTTTAAAAAAGGTATGTAAAAAAAATTTCTAATGTTTTACCCCCAAAAGCTCAAAAAAGGCTGCAGGTTTGTTTAAAAAAGTATACACCCCAACCAAAATTTTCCCCAGCTAGGGAAAAAAACTATTAAAATACAGGCTTGAAATTTGAATTACCTGAAGGATGTTGGGGGAGAATTGCTCCTAGATCCGGTTTAACTACAAGCAAAAGTATTGATTTGGGGTTTAATTAAAAATATATATTATTATTATTATTTATGTATGTTTTTTTTTTTTTTTCAGCGGGTGTTATTGATCAAGACTATGAAATTGTTAAATAGTCCTATTCAACCATTCCGATCAGGATGTAGTTATTGATAGGGAGATCAGTGGCTCGGTTAATATTGAAAAAATTTACCACTTTTTAAAAGAAGTAGATGAAAAATGTTAGTAAACAGGGAAGAGGATTCGGACCCAAAAAGGTCAATAATAATGAACAAATATAATATGTTTATAAATTTTTTTTTTAATAAACATGATTAATATAAAATTTATGAGTTTTATTATTTACAAAAATATCCCATATACCAAAAAAATTATAATTCTCTTTTTTAAAAAAAACAATAATAAAAAATATATATTTATTTTACTTAATTAAAGCACCCTTTCGTATACAAACAAAAAAAATATTAAACATACTAAAAAGTTACGTCATAACATTAACAATTTTTTAAAATTTACATGGTATACTGTTCAGCTTTATCTACACGAGTTTAACCTTTTTATCGAATTTTTTTTTTAAACAAGTCCAAACTTATATAAATCTATAGTAGTAATAATAAGCTTACAGGGTGGACACAATTCCCATCTCAAATATAGCATACACATTTTTTTTTAACTTGGTTACCCGGTTTTTTTTACACCAAAAGGCTTTTTGGTTAAAACCTCTGGTCAACATACATCATGTCACGTCACTTCTTCCGCCCCCGGCCTCTGGTCAACATACGTCATTGTCGACCACTTCTTTCACAGGTAATTCTTTGGCTACACCTCCCGGTAATAAAACACACAGGTGAAAAACCGTGTCGCGCCTCACGTCCAACATTTTTTCAACAGCCTCTGGCCTTAGCTATTACGTCACTTCTTCGGTTTAAAAAAGTGCCTGAAGCCCGAAAAAATTCCTGAAAAATGCTGAAGAATGGTCGCTGCTGATGGTCACAGTCATCCGACTGTCACAGTCCCTCGTAGCTACTTATGTTGATGACGTATTTTCGTATGGCCCTTTAAGGAAACCACTGGTTTCCCCAGATCATATAAATTCCACCACCAGAGGATCCAGTTCACAGTGGAATTTAAGAAAAAAACCCCAACTACCATTCTTGGATGTACTCGTCACTAGGACCCAAAACGGAAAGTTACAACATACTGCCCAAAAGAAAACCCCTCACACCAACAGGTACTTGAACGCCGAACCCCATCACCATCCATCGCAAATACAAGGAGTTGCCACTACGTTAATTTCCAGATCCATCAAACTGACTAACGACAAAAAGAGGGGAAGAACTTCTTAACATAACAAATGTTCTCAAACAGAACGGCTATAAATCACAAAAAAGGGAAAGCTGTGAATAAAACGGGGCCCAGCCCAGAAACAAGAGCCCTTGGAAAATAAAGTAAGAACCACCCTTCCCTACATCAAAGCACCACGGACAAAATAGGAAGACTTCTGCGCAAACATAATTTTTCCCAAGCCTACAAACCTCAACAAACCATTGGATCCACCATAAGAAATCCCAAGGACAAAATAAAACTAGAAAACCAAGGGTCTACATCTACATCTCATGCGGGCCCTTTAAAAAATTAGGACAAACAAACAGAAGAATTTCGGCTAGACTGGAAGAGCATAAATTAGCAATTCGTAACAAGCAAACGACTTCTGCATTGTTTCAACACCATCTAGAAACAGGACACCAAATAGACTTGAACAGCTGCAAACAGGTGGCCGGCCAACGTAAACCATTTCAAGACAAGGCTAATCCGTGAAGCCATAGAAATTCAAAAAAGTGGAGGACTCAACAAAAGAGGCGACTCTTTACACCTAGCCACAACGTGGAAGACAATTTTGCCCAAAACAAGGCCTGAAACACCACCAACAACCAGTGATGACGCGACACGCTTGGATGCACCCACCTCAGACACGAGACCAACCATGCGTTACAACCTTTGCTCAAGAAACCGTATAAAAGGGACCACTGCAGAAGATAACCTCAGTCAATCAGTCAATGACAAACGGATATACTCCCGGAATGAAAACAAATCATATATATATATATATATATAAATTTTTTTATTTTAATATTAATAAAAAATTTATTTATTAATTTTTAATTATTATTTTTTAAATTATTAAAATAAATTAAATTAAAATATAAAAAAATTATAAAATATTTTAATATTAAAATTATTAAAATAAAAATTAAATTTTAAAATAAATTTAAAAATTTATTTAAAAAATAATTTTATAATAAAATTAATTTAAAATTTATTATTTTAAAAAAAAAAAAAAAAAAAAAATTTTTTTTTTTTTTTTTTTTTTAAAAGGTTCCAAATTTAAAAGGTCCCCCCTTGGAATTTGTTATTGTAAAAATAAAATTTGTTTAAATTAAAATGTAATTTTAAATTTGGAAAGGAGAAATAAAAAAAACAATTGGAAAACTTTTTTGAGTTTTTCTCTTTTTTTTTGGGAAATTTTATTTTTTTTTTGTTAAAAAAATCAAATTTTAAAAAAAAGTTTTAATCTTTTGTAGAGTAAAAATGTAAAATCGTAAATATTTTTAAATTTGCGTATTAAAATTTAAGACCTTGAAAACAAATGGCCTTGGATTTTGGGGCTTAAGTAAAACCAAATTCTAAATGGCATACCCGCAACAGAACTTTTAAAAAAATGATAAAATCAAATAAGTTAAAAAATTTTGTTTTGTTCTTTTTTTAACTTTATTTTGTATTAAATTTAAAAAAAATGTTCTTTGAACAAAAGTGTGATTGTTAAAGCTTTTATTGGAAAAAATTCCTTTGGGCGAAATCCAGAAATTAACCCGCTCGCTTAACCTATAACATATTTTTGAGATTTGTCAAAATTTTGGGGAAAAGAAAAGTTTTTGTAAAAAAGGACAAAAAAGAATTTAAAAATTGGTGGTTTTTTGGTTATTGGAATTTAACTTTGTGGAATTAAAACCGATATTTAAACTTAATTTTTTATGGTACGTTCAAAATTTTAAAAAAAAAATTATTTAAGTCTAAAAGGGCCCAAATCCTTTCTTTCAATATAATTGGTTCAAAAATATGGTATAATTGGTTCAAAAATTGTTGGTCCGTTTTTTTATGAGGGCACAAACGGTGAAAGATATGTGGAATTTATGACAGAAATTCTGAATAATTTCTTAGACAATTGGATCTTATAAGTAGACATCATCTGCTTTTCAAAGATGGCCCCCTCCCAAACCCCAAAGGGGTCTTATCATTTTCAAGTACTCTTTTAAGTCAGTGGATGAATAAATAACCCAGGGGCCTAGATCACCAGATCAACCCCACTTGTTTTCTTGTGGGGTTACAAAAAAACAATTTTTACAAGCGAAGGTACGATAACGTCGGTTTTAAAAAACTGCAGTTGGAAAAGAAAACCCAGATAGATAGTGTGAGCATACCTAAAAAGTTGACAGTTGAAAAACGTGCCCAAAAATGTTTTGAAGAACAAGGTGGTGTTTTCGAGCATCTTTTTAAAAAAAATTTGTTATTTTTTTTTGTAAGATTATGAGTTGATGTTGAAAAAAAAGTTTGTCATACAATTTAATTTTTCAGATTGGGGGCCTAACGTCAACAATTTTAACCTAGGAAAAGTCATTATAAATTTTTTTGTTTAAAATTTGATGTTTAAAGAAAAAATATAATATACGGGGGTTTCCTTAAAAAAAAAATGTTATTTTACTAAAAAAAATAAAGTAACGATTCTCAATTGTTTTTTTATTTCTTTTTTTACCAGCTTAAAAATGCTACTATTTTGCTAATTTAAACAACTTTGTATTTTCACTAATAAAAAAGTTACCAATGGTGGAACTTAATTTGGGATAACCCTGTATTTATATATATATATATATATATATATATATATATATATATATATATATATATATATATATATATATATATATATATATATATATATATATATATATATATATATATATATATATACTTTAACGCCAAGTTTCCACAATGGGGAATGACCACCACCGACAGAAGAGGGTATATCATGACAGAATAGATTGCGTCAAACGACTTACTTATTGTAAACGAAGGAGACAAGCCCACATTTGTAAGGGAAGGCTACGGTTCCATTTTGGATTTGACCATTTTAACACCAGAACTCAAGCCTTACATTACTAATTGGGAAGTAATGGAGGATGAATCCCTCAGCGATCATAATTATATCTCTTTTATTGTTTCAGAAACAAGACAACCCACATCAAGAGACATTAATGTACAGAAGGGACTAAAAAGCGGCTGGAGTACGAAAAGACTAAACCAACAAAGTCCTAAGGAGGCCATGCAAGAGTTCTTAGAGGATGAAATTTCAACATCGGCACCAAGCTTTTCAAAACTTCTAGAACAGTTATGCAACAAGTCAATGCCTAGAAAGCAGTTTACAAATCGACAGCCAATCTACTGATGGAACCAAAACCTATCTGGACTTCAAAAAACATGTATACAAACGAAGCGCCAGAAGAATGCAACTAGACTTAAAACGAGAACCATGAGCTGAATATCAAAACAGTAAAAAAGAGTTCAGAAATGCAATCAAAAGGACAATAAGGGACTACTGGAAACGCATTTGTGATGCTGTGGATGAAGATATCAGGGGTGAAGGGTACAAAATTGTGATGAGGGGCCTGCTGGGTTATCCTCCTAGAATCACTTTAACCGCGGAATTCATGGAGGTGGCTGCAAATCATCTTTTTCCGACACACGAACCTGTGAATTTTGAACTTGAGGCAAACACGAACTTTTAAGATTTTAGTGTAGACGAACTTAAGGTTGCTGCTGCAAAGCTCAAAAACAACAAAGCTCCTGGACCCGGAAAAATTCCAACAGAAATATTGAACCTGGACCGTACCGGACGTCTGCCAGGCAGACAATATGGGTTTCAAAAGGAAAGACAAACAGTTGATGCTATTTTTCGAGTTATATCAATATAAAGCATTCCATTTAAAAAAATGCATTATCGTGACGTCACACTTTTTTGTGACACCCTATATAACCAAAATTATTTTCCTGAAATGCACCGTGGGATAAATGTAACGTCTGCAAAATATGAAAATTTTACGGTGAATAATAAATGAGCTACATACGACGGGAGGTGAGCTGCAGGACCCTGTATATATATATATATATATATATATATATATATATATATATATATATATATATATATATATATATATATATATATATATATATATATATATATATATATATATATATATATATATATCTACTTCAATTCTAAAATAGGAGTCCTTTACAATCTTAACAACAACTAAGATATCGTCGCTATACCTGCGGATAAAGGGAATGCCGCGGGAATACAAAACGAAGATAACAGAAATTCTACAAGGCAACACCTACTAAAAAGTAATAGATCTAACAACATACCTTGAAAAACAGCATTCATCGTCGCATACAATTTACCCTTGAAGTCGAGATCAATATAAACACATAAAGAGCTACCTTTTCTTGATCTTTTAATCGCCCGAAAAGATAATCTAACCATCGACTACACAGTCTACAAAAAACTCATACACACGAACAGATACTTGATCACCAAATCTCACCAATCTGTCGCAGTTGCAGGCGCTTGCCCACCCCCGGATCTCCAAATCTATCCGTCTAACCAAACCAACAAACCGCTGGTTATCACGCTTGACTGTGTTTGTCATTGTTCTGGGGGTTGCCGTCACGCCTGATTGGGTTTGCCATTGATCTGGGTTTGTTGTCCTGGACCTGCTGAGCAGATTATATTTCGATTCCGGTGATTTCCATGCTTAGCTGGGTTTCCATTGTTCTTGAGTTATTTTTCTGATCCCTTGGTTTGTTTTTGTGTGTTTCTTAATTACTGTTTCCATATGTTTGATATGTTCTGTGCGTCGTTTCTCTTGTTAAGATTTGGCGTTTTTTCTATTTCAAGGGCTTTCCTAATGACCAAGGAAGTTTAAAGCTGTATGGAAGCACAATACTGTAGAACAAAATTGTCCAGGCGTGCAGGGCAGCGGGAATCGGGGGATTGGCCCCGCGGAGTTTGCGCAATGAATAGTAGGTCAGAGCCGGACTTCCATGATTCTTTGTTACTATCTATAAAGTTGACATCATCAAATGTCAAATTCAAGCATTTACTGTTTTTTTTTTATTTTTTGCACAAAATTGTTGGTTATTAAACGATACTACTATAGAATATTTAAAATTATTGTGTAATATTGGATTTTAAAACATCTGATATAATATGGAAAGAATAGATGGCGCCACTTTACAGCCTTCTATTTAAATGGTCGATATTTTTGGGAGTTTTGTATTTTTACCAAAAATCTTTGTAAATAAATAAAAACACGATTTTTTAAAAATAAATTTCAAACATTGTATGATAGTTTCATGTACTTATCACCAATTTTGTGATAAAAGAAGGTCAAGATAGTGTAAATGAGTTTAATCTAATCCTAAGATGGTGGTTGTACACTAAAAAGTGAAAATTTTTATAACTGCTTTTTAGGCATATACTTTTCACTAATAACAAACATTCATGAGAGAAAATAACAGTGGTTAAAAATGTTTAGTAACCTTTGGTACCTAGGTATCCATTCTAACAGTAACCGTTAAATATTATGTGTCTACAGTATCTCGAGCTTAAAAAGTTGATAATGTAAGTTTAAGAAAACCAAAAATCTAATTTCTTTTTAAACAAATACAGAAAAAGCAAAAAGGAACTTTAACATAAAATTGTACTTTCTTTCATTCAATTAGAGGGACCTGTATATATTAAAATTTGCCTGGTCTGCCCAGTAATTAATAATTTTGATCCTTTAAAAGAATGTACTAAATTATTAAATGAAATAAAAGTACCTAAATGTAAACCTTATTTCTTTTTAATAATCCACAGAAATACACAAACATTGAGGAAATCATCTAAATGATAGTTAAGATTGCCTTACTTTTCTCACTGCTATTTCCTATGAAATTTTCATTTTCTATAATTCATAATTGATATATTATTATTTATTCGGTTACCTTACGTTACGTCTCATAAGAAGCACCTAATTTAAATATAAGAAATACTTACCTAAAGTAAAAAATGCCGGGTATGTTACCCTTAGCTTTGCAAGATAAAACCATACAACCTCTAGTCATTTTGTTACGATATTATAAGTAACAAACAATAAACACAAAATTATAGTCACAATTTAATAAACACTAATCACTAAAATAAGAAGGTTTTTATTAATCCAAAAAAACTTCTGCAACCACAAAATATAATCACACAAAGCAAAACAATAAAAACTAATACGGCTCCCATAAAAGTATAATGTGTTGCCTAACTACACACTGATTTAACAGTGTAAGTAGGCAACACATTAAATTATTTCGTGGAATTTCGTTATTGCGCAAAATCGGCGGGGCCAACTCTGACAGTTATTTTCATACTGGGCTGGACATTTTTTGATTGAATGGGCCATAGCATTGGGCTTCCATACACCTTTAAAGTTCCTTGCTAATGACACGCAAAAATAGTGAAACATCTTTACTTAATGCTAAGTTTCTTACTAATAGGCTTCTGGGCAGTTAATGTTTGGGCGAACAGTAGGCTTTCCTGACAAACATGGAATATCAACGTGTATGGTTGTGGATGTTTGTGTGTGTGTGTGTGTGTGTGTGTGTATTTTAACAATATTATTTGTTATTACTTTTAAAAAAGAGTAAATAAACATATATTTAAGAGGTTAGTTAAATAAATGCTTCTTCTTTTTTTTTCTTTTGTGAAGCGTAAAAAATGTTGCAAGCGCAAACTTGAAATTAATTTTAAGCGACCTTAAATTCAATCAAGTGCATTTAGTTACTAAGTTAAAATTAATTTTAATTGAAATCATTTAAACGTAAAAATTTTTCCTAATATTTTTACAGCACAAGGTTAAATATCAAACTCATACCTTTAACTTTAATGTAAAAAAAATTAAACATAATAAATACCTTTTAGGTGTTTGGGTTTCACAGATGAAAGAGATTTATTTATACAGGTAAATTGGCACACTTATTTACTCTTTTGTATTTTCAAACTGCATGAAACCATTACAAACTGCGGCAACAAAAGAAGGCATGGCAAAGTCAACTATATATAACAAAAGCGATGAAATTTTATTTCTTTACAAAAGCTTCTATTTTTCTAGTAATCTTAACCAGCCGCCTTCTAATTTCTATTAACTTTATTCTAAATGTTATTATATTCTAACATAAGGACAGTTTCTGTAAAACTTTTACAATGTCACTATGAGTTTTTCCTAGAAAATAAAAGAAATAAAAATGTGTGGTGAACGGCGATAATATAATGACGCTCTTCAGTAACGCAGCGGGACATCATTCGTTTCTAACAATTTGTCTTTTACCTGGTATTCTAAAGAAGTCAGACACTTAAAAGCATAATAAATTGCGTTAAAAATAACTTTTAATATAACTTAATACGATCTACAAGTCCAGTAAACACCATACTATGCATTTTAAATGACTTATTTTAAATATATTTAAATAATATATGGGAATAAAAACATTTTTAGTACGGACAATATCAGTTAATATCTTATGCACTTAAATATAATAGGATACGCTGGGAACTTTAACTGTAAAGCGCAATTAAACTGTGTTAATTTAGTTGTCACAAATTTGGGAAAACCCTATTAGTACTGGTTAGTTCTGGTCAGAGCTGTCAAAGTACTCTTTAATAGTACTTCAAGTACAAGTACCAAGTTTTTAATTTTTTAAAAATTACTTCAAGTACAAGTACCAAGTATTCATTAAAATGTACTTGCATTTTCAAGTAAATTGAAAAAGTACTTGAAGTACCACCCAAGTATTTTACTTGAAGTAAATCCAAGAACTTGAAGTAAACCAAAGTACTTGAAGTAAAACAAAGTACTTGAAGTAAAACAAATTATACTTGAGTAGTATTTTTTGTACGGAATTTAGAGGGTTTATTCCTCAAAACGAGGTTTTCCAACAACTCCTAAAAGCTTTAAGGACTGAGCGCTACGTCATTGGAAAGTAGGCCAGTCGGTAAAAACTATAGTTAGGAAAACAAGTAGGGTTGCTAAGTGTCCCGATTTAAGCCGGGACTTATGCATCCAACGTCCGAAATAATGTAAAATTTCGTATGCGCTTGGGCCTTAAACTATTATAGAAAATATTGGTTTTCCCCAAAATGAGTTTTTTCCCTTTGGTTGCCAACGGGTTGGCGTTGGCACCCGTTGGCATCCGATACATCTGTCAAAAGCGAGTGTTTTCATATGGGTGCCTACAGCAGGTTGGCACCCAAAACTTATTCTTGGGAAATATTTTAATTTCCCATTAACAATAACCAACTCAGAATAATCTAACTTCAATTTTGATGTCGTTTCATTTTATTAGTGAAAATTTTGTTTAAGTTGCCTATTAAAATACAGGGGTTTTCGTTCATATGAAGGTAATAAGTAATAAGTTATAATATTCACAAAATGTTTGCATATTATTATATTTTTTGCCTTTTTATAAATATAAAATATTTTTTAATTCAGGAATAATAGGCGTAATATAAATAAGGATTCAAAGTAAAAAGATGAAAATTTATACTTATTAAATAAAAAAACTAATTATTTTTTTACTTCTACTATTAGGTATCTTTTTTTTTTGTTTTCACCAGACCAGAGCACTTATAATTATCACGTTGACACAAGACCGATTTAAAAGTCTAATTCTCAGTAATAGTTACACTTGTCTTGCTGTTGGATCCAATTCAAATAAGCGCTGTAATGCAATACAATAGATACAGCAGCGGTTGCGCGTATTTCTTGTTTTAACTGGTTTGTACGATTATCTGAGGCGTGTAAATTCGAGTACTTGGTTGATTTTTTACTTTAAGTACTTTTTATTTACTTAAAGTATTGTTTCACTTCAAGTACTTTTTATTTACTTGAAGTACTTTCTTTACTTAAAGTACTTTTTTTTACTTCAAGTACATCGTAATATTGTTAGGCCACATCGTAATACTTCAAGTAATTTACTTGGTCAAATCAAGTAAAAATCCAAGTATCTTCATAAAAACTAATTAAGTACAAGTACAAGTACCTCCTAATAAAAAGTACTTAAAGTAAAATACTTGAAGTACAAAAAAGTACTTCAAATAAAATTTTACTTGAAGTACTTCAAGTTTTGACAGCTCTGGTTCTGGTTACCGTAAGGAAAATTTTTGTATTTCATGTCATTGAGACGACAGACCAATTTTTCTTTTGTTTAAAGACTTGCAACAAGAGGAGAATCTTCAGTTTCTTTCTAGGTCTCTCGATTTCTCGACTGTTGACGCAAAATGCAAAAAAAAAATAGAAATTAATAAAAAATTTAGATTTTTAAATACATTTAGGTCTTAGGGATCAGATTAAATTATATATTAGAAGAAAAATAAGTAAATATATACAGGGTGCTTTAATACTACATTTTTTAAAGACATCAAAGTAAACTTAGACTACATACGCAAATTGTAAGGAGCAAAGATGTGCATGTTCTTTAAATTTATTTTGGCTACAAAATAGGCCTAAAAATTTGGCAAAAAAGACATTTGTACTTTTACATGCAAACTTTTTTGTAAAACCTTAAAGACAAGTACAAAGTCGTCCATTATAAAAACTTAAGAAAAATATGTTTTTTATTAGAAACTATGAATTTTGTTTTTTTTTAAGTTTTCTAATAGTATTGACTAGTAGGTATACTTTATTAATTGAAAGTGAAAATAACTATAACAAAAGACTGCTGTTAGAAATGGCTGAAATATTTTTACAATTCAAATCTATAAACAAAAGAACAGACATTAATTATGGTGTCATTTATTTTGATTTCTTAACTCTAAAAACTAATACAAGCCATGATAACAGTAATTTAACCTCTTCTTATCCAATTTCAAATTATGTATTCTTAAAAAGAGTAAGGAAATATAATATTCTTTCTTTCTCCTAAAATAACTTTCTTATCACAAGAATATCAGCTGGGGTATATGGTTGACAGACATATGTTAAAGGTGTGCTCTGTTGGGCATTATCCATAACTGCCTAGGTTTAATGGAATGGAAGTGGTATGGGGATCTTCGAAACGATAAGAGATGGGTGAATAGTTTAAGTTTGGCAAAGTAGCGTATTGGGAAGCTCAATAAGATACCGTTTAAAAATTGAAGCTATGTTTTGTACTTCCAGAAATATGGTAAAAAAACTGAAGTTTCCGATTTTTTTTTTACTAGTTTATTTTAAAAGTTAGAAAAATTCTAAATATACATTCGAATTGGAACTTTTTGCCCTTCATTTATTGGCGAAGTAAAAAAATTCTTAGGACGTTTCGTTTTCGTTAAAACATCATTAACTTCATTTTTTGAAATACGGCCCTGAACTTTTTATTTATTTTTTTATACCCCTTATTATCCCAATTGCAAAAATGAATATCACTTATGGAACACCCCTATAAGAAATTATGCGCGTTCCTTGTTTAACTCATTGTCACCTATGGAAAATATAATTATTTAACAGAAAAATAATAAGTGTTGTACATTATTCGGATTAAAACTGCTTCAAAAAATGCAATTAACAATCGAGGGCCTTTTTTAAAAAAAAAATCATTTAGAATGTATTTTTAGAGTTTTTCTAACTTTCAAAATAAACTCGTAAAAAAATGAAAACGAAAATCAGAAATTTTAGTTTTTCCACCATATTTCTGGAAGTACAAAATATAAGTTTATTTTTACAACGGTATATTATTAAGCTTCCCAATACGCAACTTTGCCAAATTTAAATTACCCACCTATCTCTTCCCTTTTCGGATATCCCCACCCCTTTTCCTTATTTTGGGACACCTTGTATTTTCATAAAATAATTTTTAATTTTTTTTTTTAATCTTAAGAAGAAATATCTTAGGTTATCATTTTTTTGTATTGTTTTCAGTAAATACACATTTTTCATTCCTTACTCTTTTTCTGTTCTTAAGTTTTTCTCTTACTTGACGCTTATCCAAGATTTGTATTAAACAAACCCAGCCAAACGGAGGTTACTTAAACCCTAAGTAAACTGGAACTGGAATTTTATGATCCTTACCAACAGATTAACAAAATAATACAACACGTTTAAAAAAAAACATATAAATAAACCTATAGCCATCTTATTAGTTCTACTACCATTGAATGAAGATACACATTCTGCATAAATTAAGTTTTTAAATTTATTAATAAAAAATATAATAGAACCATTAATTAATTATACAAAAATTCCAGCTGTTTATCACACAAGAAATATGTCTTTTAAATATAATTGTAAGTAGCAGTAAGTAATAAATTTTTAATGAAAATTAGCTTATTAGACAAATTGAATTTTAATTATTGTAGCCCTGAGAAAGGAAATAAAAATTGTAATTTTTATTTAATTATAATTTAATTATAATTCAAATAACTTCCAAAAACGAAAAGAAAATGACAATAATAATAAAAATTTATATCCTTTCCGTACATTCATAAACTCTCTGAAAATATTCAAAACATTTTTAAAAATGAAAATATTACAGTTTGCCATAAGGGTCACAATTTACTTAAAAAAAAATATTTTCAAATCTAAAAAGCAAAGTTCAGAAAAACAAAAAAGCCACATTATATATGTAATTCCTTGCAAGGACTGTGATGGTATTTACATAGGACAAACAAGCAAATACTTAAAAAACAGACTAAATAGTCATAAATATGACTAAAGCAACAAAACTGCACTAACAAATTACTCCACCAAAAAAAAACATACTTTTGATTTTAAAAATATAAAAATTTTGAAAACTGAAACAAATACACAAAAAAGAGAATTTTAAGAAATGGTTTTTATTCAGAAAAACAAAAAGGCAATAAACACAAAGGCGGGCACAAAGAGTTTAATTATGCATTATTGCAATCTCATCAATAATTAAAAATTTTTACACAATAAAATATCCAGTATTTAATACTATTAATATTTAAAAAACAATTTATTAAAATAAATTATTAAAAAAAATCTCTTACTACTGCCCCAAAATACTAAAATTTTGGACCGGGAGACGAATTATCGAAAACGAGTATTTTTAGAGATGACCCACATCAGTAAAGAGCCTAACACGATCAATTCTAGATCCGATATTGACCAGTTAAGTGTCATTTACTTCAATATTTTGAAATAGTATTATTATGTGTCCGCCATTTTGGTTTTTGTACTTTTCTCAACCTGTTTATTTTTGTTAGAACTGTGTCTTAAATATTTCTGTATGTATAGATGTTTTTACATAGTTTTTATTGGATTTTAAGTGTTTTTGTAAGTTTTTTTTTACCGATATTATTTTAGGAAATAAAAAACAGTAAAGATTCTTTTTACATTTTCAGAATTTAGCTCTCGTGTGTTTATTTTAATCTTGAATGTAATCCATACTGTTAAAACTAAATCGAACGTGGTCTCGTAAAATTATTGTTTTGTGATGTCGGTATTTTAATAACAATAATTGTAAGTAAATTTTTGTTTTGTGTAGTTTTATATTTAGGAGATTTTTTTTGTCAACGTGAATGTGTTGTTTTAGCCATGTCTCTTGAAAAAGACACAAACTGTGTCGAAATAGAGAGGATTAAAGAATTAAATGTTTTCCTGATCATTTAACCCATAACAGACCGCATTCCCGCTATTTGTTGCTGTAGTATATATATATATATATATATATATATATATATATAATATATATATATATATATATATATATATATATATATATATATATATATATATATATATATATATATATATATATATTATTATTTTAATTTTTTTTATTTAAAAAATTTAAAAATTTTTAAAAATTTTTTTTTAATTTTTTTAAATTTTTTTTTATTTAAAATTTTTAAAAATTTTTTTAAAAAGTTTTTTAAAAAACCCCCAGATTACACATTGTTTTTTAGAATACACATTTAAAACTCCCCTTATATACGTCATTTTAAAAACAGATTTTCTAAAATAAAACCAAAAAATACGGATAAGTAAAACCGGATTGTTTTGATTATTTCTGATGGGTTCGGAAAGGAATGTTATTATTATTTTTTTTATTTACAATAAAAATTTTTTCCAATATGTTTTCTTTTGTATACAGGGTGTTATTTATTTTCAATTTAAATTATACAGATCAGTCTAATATACATATATAATACATACACATAATACATACATATAATAAAACATATCACAAATAAAAAACATACCAAAATAATTTTTTTTTTTCCTTTTATTTGGGTTTATTAAAATTATGGTAAAAATTAAAGGCTGCTTATATCTTTTTTTTCATTTGGGGTTTTTTTTTTTTTTGATCTCAATCATTTCTTTTATTTTTAATTTTTGGTAGTTTGAGTCTGTATCAATATTTTTGTTTTTTTTAAAGTTAAATTGTGCTTGGTTTGAGACTCATGTTTGTGTAATGCGGTGGACGT
>JAHBCN010020729.1:0-14886 GCA_019359885.1 Listronotus oregonensis
TGTTATTCAGAACTATTTACTATTATTGGCAAGTGTTTTTTAAGGGTGAGGCGTAGAAATTTTACAATTAAATAAATCATTGGATATTTTAGTGATTAAGACCTAATTTTATAACATTCTTTGATTGATTGATTGATAAAGTAAATCAAAGTTGAGGTTTTGTCCCCTTTTCTTTTTATTTTGTTTCAGTTAAGGTTTGACACCTTGCAGGTGTAGTAGCCCTTTTACTGTTTTTTTCTGGTCTCCAGCCTCCTGGTGGTTAGTGTGCACCAGGGAGGTTTTGATTTTTCTCCAGTATGTAAGTGCAGGGCACTCATATATGATTGAGAGGCTGTCTCTTTCCTCTTCGTCACATAGTCTGCAAATGGGTTCTTCTCTATAGATGCCCATGTGTGCAGTGCCCGGTTATTAATCCTGTCACTATTCAATCTGATTCCTATTTAGTTTTAGTAGTTCACTTGTCAATCTTTCGATGGGAGTCCAACATTGATTTGCTTTTTTCCCTTTTGGAATGGGTTCCAGTATGACTGATGTTGTTTGAATACCGGTCATGTAGCCACGCAAGGCGGATTAAAAACAGGTTCGGACCCACAAACATTGCTGCGGGCCTCGCCTGGCCAGGGGGTCTGCATTTTCATTGCCCTGTTTCCCTGTGTCCTGGCACCCAGGAAAGTGTAACTTTGTTGTGGTTAACCAGGTTTAGGAGGCATTGCAGAAGTTCCAAAAACCTTGAGTTATTTTGTTGGGATCCAAAGCATGGCCGCTTGACTATCAGAGAAGTAGTAATGTCCCTGCCCTTATATCTCCTCCTCAAGTTCTCTCGCGAAAAGTTCAATGGCATATATTTCCGCCTGGAAAAATAGTGGCATATTTCCCCAGGGGCATAAGCATTAAACATCAATGCACATATTTTTTTTATTCGCTAAAAATAATCTTTTACACCCAAATAACACTACTGCCAGATTTTTTATCGAAATTCTTAACGAATTACAAAATTTAAAAATTCAAATATATAACTTTCCCCGAAAACGGTATCTGCGTCACAAGTGGCTAACCATACGTATTCACAACGCTTGATCGACAAAGGTCGTCAGTAAGTATGGTTACAACAATAAGAAATATATATCATTGGTTTAAAAAGTCGGTAATCATAAGTACTTACGAAGCATTTTTCTCAAACGACAATAAACAGTTTTTGAAGCTCCAATATGTTTTTTTGAAAAATTATTATTTTGTTTTTGGTAATTGAGATGGATTTTTATGGTGTAGCTACCCTTTATATTTATTATTTTAATTTAACTGAAATAAAACCGATTTATTTTAAATTGAAATAAGGGGCCGATTGATTTTCTCTTTTTGCTTTGAATAAATAAATTAACTAAAAAAATAATATTAAAAGGTAACCCTTTGTCGTCACATCTGTTTTTTTGAAAACAGTTTTAAAAAGGCATACGTGAACGTTAAATCGTAGACGCTGAATTTTCTAAGAGACCATAAATTTGAAAGATGGTTCTTTGAAAAAGCAAGCCTTATTGACGTAAAAATATTATTCGTCCCTTTTAACGAATATCCTTCTTAAGTAAAAAGTTAAAGCAACTCATGCTGGATGATAGTCAGTTGCAGACCTGAAAAAGGTATTTTCATAAGGTACACTTTTGGATTAGTTATCATTCTCATTATTTAATTCTGGATGCAGTTTTGGCAAGATCACATATTTTTCAGTTTTAACTCGGTACTCTTATTCTGAATTATATTTAAATATTTAAAACTATAGTCAGCACTTTTTGATTTATAATAAAAAATATATAAAAGCGCAGTCTTATTAATTAAGATTACTAATTAAAAATTAATACAAATGTTTAACTTTAAATTAATTCCGTCACAAATTAGTTACAATTTTTTGTAAACTTTCGGAAAAATCATAAATCATTTTATATATTCATATTCTACGTCACTGTTGACTATTTAGAAATAGTCTGTATGTGAACACGTTAGCACGGTGTGAGTCCAACTTTAATATTTTAAATTTAAATTTGTTAATGATGTTTAAAATTACTATATTCCAATGAGAATTAATATTTGCGTATTACTTCGTAAAGGTCAGCCCTGGTATGTTGTACACGTGTGAAGCAGTTTTTAAAAAATTACACATGGTTATTTCATTTGCCAAGTGCAATTGGGCAAAGATCACATTCTAAATAGTCATACTACCTACGTATGTGGGCACCAGGCTGCTGCTTTACACTAAACAAAACCAAAAGTAAAATTACGAAATATATTCGCTGGTTTTTGATTAATTATACCTTAAATATGACGTATATTTATAAATATGTATTTTTTTCTTTCTAGCTGCGTAACTTACTGGATAAACAAAATTTCCCAAAATACAAGACGATTATACTAGCTAGATCTGGTGTTTTCTACTAATTTGGAAACATTGCGTGTTTTGAAAACAGGACATACAAAATTTAAAATGCCATAATCGGCGAAGAAAAAAAACTTTTAAATGTTTGGAAGAAAATAAGAAAATCAACATTACTTTGATGAATTGTGTCAATAAAGTATCCAATGCATGGAATATTAATGTCAAGTCTGGGACCATTTCTAATTGTCGGCTTTAGTAAGTATTTTGAATAAAAAGAGGAGAATGTCATTCTTTTAATTTTCCTAAATGAATATTTAAAAAAAAACAGTGACGAAAAAATGCAATATGAAACTTATAATGGTTACGTTTAATAATTTTATTGATGTGGATGATGATATTATTGTAACTTAAGAGTTACCCGCAGATGAAAATATAGATCTTTACAAATCTACGCTAGAATCTGAACAGCACAATAATCCAAATCACAGTAAAAATTATATAACAGATGAGATGATTTTGAAGACGACATGCAACAACAGCCTTCAAATGAGTCGGTGACAAATTCGATTTTAAAAACGAATTAACACACAACGGATGTTTTATATAATGCCTTTAACAGCGTTAAAGATTTTGTTAAAAAATCAAAATAAAAAAATCCTCTTGTGGGTCAGAAATAACCGAATTTTTTACTTTTAAATAAATCAGTAGTATAATATATATATATATATATATATATATATATATATATATATATATATATATATATATATATATATATATATATATATATATATATATATATATATATATATATATATATATATATATATATATATTATTATTTTTATTGCCAATTGTACACTTTTCGAGATAACGTAGGCAACTTCGTTTTTTCAAATACAAAGCCCAGTTTATTTTTATTGCAGTAAATTTATTAGATCAAGGAGAGACATGAAGTGGCCTGTCTGGTCCCCCGACTTGACACATTGTGACTTTTTCTTTTTGGGATACTTTAAAAATTAAAATTATGTAAAGAAACCGTTTAAAATTTTTTAACAAAAACGCAAGGTTGCCATATTACTAGGCTTTTTATATGCAAAACTAAAATTACCTACTTTATCTTTAAAAGTATACACTTAGCAACATTGCAGAATGTATTATCCATTCGGGCGTATCCTAGTACCAATGTATTAATTTTTACATATTTCCGTTGAGCCTTTTGCGAAATTTAAGGCAGTGTTGGGGTTTTTAAATGAAAATTCAGAGTTGCCATATTTCAGGAACTACGTAGAGTAAAGTTATGACATTTGAAGGTTTTAATCACAGCAAGACGCTGAATTTATTGCAATAAAAATAAACAGGGCATTGCATACGAAAAAACGAAGTTGCCTACCTTATCTTAAAAGTATACATTTTGCAACATTGCACAATTCTCGTCAAATCGGGCGTATCCTAAAGCCACTATGTAGTAATTTTTTTATTTTTCCTTATTGCCCAAAAATAAAAAAACCGTTTGGGTACTTTTGAAAGACACTGTACAGGGTGTCCCAAATTGGACGCGTTCTTATGGGAACAACCGTTATTTGAAGGAATAGAAAAAAATTAACCAAGGTGTCCGGAGTTCAAATTTAATGAGAAATCTACTGGCGCTAACAAAACTTCGCTATCTCCTATCGTTTGGCCACTAGGGGGCGTTTCTCGAATTTCGTCGATTTTTTAAATGCCCCATACTTTCTTATTATAATAAAGATATTTAATTTGATAAAAACTTTCTTAAGGCACTTTTTTCGTAGAATTCATTGCATAAGGCAGATTTTTTACAGGGCGTTTAGATTTTTGTGCACCACCCCAAAATCAATTTTTATATGAACCACCCTATATATTATAAGATTTTGAAAAGCTGGTAAAATTTCCAAAATTTTGATGTACCACTTGTTATGTTTATCTTAAAAACCATTAGCAGTATTACGATTTAAAAATTAAAATAATGTGCCTACAGAAATCAACATTGCCATGACTAATAAAATGACATAGGATGCTAACATGTTATGATTAAAGCCACATATTTAAAGTTGCTACGTAAAAAGCAGTAGGCCATGCATATGATTTTTTTGTTTTAATATTTTAACGGCTTCTGAATACTTGAGAATTGACAGTGGTACTTGATATTGTTAAATATTTTGGTATTTTCAGTGGAAAAAAAGTAATTTAAATAAGTCTTTAAGAAAGGTTTTTGAAAAGTGTTAAAAAATGTATGAAAATTTTGAAAAGTTCAACATGCTTGAATGTTACATAGAAAGCAACAAAAATGCTCAGGCGGCAAAAACTTGTATTTTCAAAGATATCCCGAACGGCAGCAACCATCCAGGGATGTATTTGCTAGACTTGCCCATAATCTTTAAAATTTTGGCTCTTTTAACAAACCCAGAGCAAATTATGCTCAAAATCAAGAAATTCAAAACGAAAATGAAGTAAAAACTCTAACCGTATTGGGCACTTTATATGAAAATAATGGTACAACTTCCACAAGAAAACTTGAAGCAGAGACTGGTATATCCAGAAGCAAAAACCACAGGATTTAAAAAAAAAAAAATTTAAGCCTTATCGAACCCGCAAAATCCATCATCTTCTCCCTGGGGATTTTGATCGAAGAACTCGTTTTTGTGAGTGGTTTTTAAATAAAATACAAAATGAACCAAATTTTGCTTTAAATTGTATTTGGTCTGTCGAGGCTTCGATTAGTAGTGCGAGCATATTTAATCGGTTTAATGACTACACTTGGTCCAAAGAAAATCCCCATGCGACTGTCCACCACTGACTGACTAGCTTCAATGTGTGGGTGGGAATTTTTAAAGGACAATTCATTGGACCCTACATTTATGATGAAGCGCTAAATTCTAGACAATATTTGGATATTTTAAGGGACCAGGTTGAACCATTCTTGGAAGATATTCCCATAAATCTGATACCCAGAGTCTTCTTCCAGCATGATGGTGCCCCTGCGCATTGTGCAAGGACCATAAACGATTACCTTAATGTTCAGTTTGGTGAAAATGGATGGGAAATCAGGGCCCTATAATGGCCTGCCAGGTCACCGGACCTGACTCCTTAGATTTTTCTTTGGGAGAGAATTAGAGACCTACTTTATAAAAACAATAATTTTAACAGCCGGGAAGAATTAGAAAGGGCGTTGCGAAGTGCGTTTAACCGAGTTCAAAATATAGAACTTATTAATGCAGTTAATGCTGTTAAAAAAAGATGTTGAATTTGCGTACAACAAAATGGGAGACAATTTGAACATTTGTTAACACAATTTTATTTTATTTTTGTTTATTTATTATCGTTAATTAAATTCCATAAAATTTTATATAAGGATTAGGTAGAGTTATGTTTTTTTGTTAATATTGTTGGTTTGTAGTTGTTGTCGTTTGTGTTTTAGATAATTATTAATTTAATATATTAACTATGAGTAATCTTATCATAAAACTTGAGATCTGTTGTTTTAATCATAACATGTTAGCATCCTGTCATTTTATTAGTCATGGCAATGTTGATTTCTGTAGGCATATTATTTTAATTTTTAAAGCTTAATACTGCTAATGGTTTTTAAGATAAACATAACAAGTGATACATTAAAATTTAGGAAATTTTACCAGCTTTTCAAAAATCTTATATTATATAGGGTGGTCCATATAAAAAATATTTTGGGGTGGTGCACGAAAATCTAAACGCCCTGTAAAAAAATCTGCCTATCACAATGAATTCTACGAAAAAAAGTCCTTAAGAAAGTTTTTATCAAAATTAATTATCTTTATTAATAAGAAAGTTATGGGGCATTTAAAAAATGGACGAAATTGGAGAAACGCCCTCTAGTGGTCAAACGATAAGAGATAGCAAAGTTTTGTTAGCGCCAGTAGTTTTTTCATTAAATTTGAAATCCGGAAACCTTGGTCAATTTTTTTCTATCCTTTCAAATAAGGGTTCTTCCTATAAGAACGCGTCCACTTTGGGACACCCTGTACATATTTGATTTAACATTATTTTAATACTACAATGGTTATCAATGACAGCATTTACAGGTAAATATTTCTCAACTAACTGAATTCGTGAATTCTAACCACACAGCGGAATAAAAACACCTGTCTTCTTTCAATTTCGGGGCACCCACTTTAACGATAACCTTTATATTATGTGTTTTTTTAGACAGGTAAATAACCTTAAGAAGAACCCACATACCTACACCCTAACATTATAAATACGAGGGGTTAAAACCAGGTAAATATTTGTGTTATTTTTCCATTCAAATATTTATTTTCAATACAGTTCCACCAAATCTTTTTTTCTGATACTTCCTTAATTATGAAAAAAAATGTCGATAATGTTGTGGATAGTCCAAAAATTTTTATTTTTCATTAGATATTTTGGAATTATGTACGATTATAGTCTTAAGCAAATATTTTTATTTCTTACGAACATCGGCAACACTGTATGAGAACAAAGAATCAAAACAAACGGAAACTTACTTATGCTCGTTTCGTACATGGCTCTCGATGTCTTCACATGTGTTGGAAGATTTTGTGCAACCTCTAAACGTGCACTGGAACACAATTCTGATTGATTGATTGATATTCTGAAACAAAAAAACATGTAAATAAATAATTTCAATAAAACACAAATATATGTTCGTTATAGTAAAGAAAATTATTTGATTTGTAGCTTCCAATTAATCAAGGTTATGTTATATCGAATTGACAGTTATTATTATAGATGTCACATCACTTACGATAAGAGTCACCACAATGTGACAATCATTATTTCCAACTTGTCCTATGTAAAAAATAGTTTTATACATGTCTCTAAAGCAGGGCCGGATTTTACTTTTTGCCACCCATAGGCTAATATATTTTCGCCGCTCTAATATGTCAATATTTTTTGGATATCAGAATAAATATTTAGCATTCAAAGAATGTAAACTTTACCCGTAATTCCTATAAAAATGTAATAAACAAATTTAATCAAAATAAATCATACAAAAAATTAAACAACAGTTCTTTAAAACAAACAAATTTCATAATATAAAAAGAAAATATATAAATTAAAATGGTAAAACAAATAAGAATTTTTTTGCAAAATTATTGATTATGTCATTAAAATTAACGATTATATATTTTTTTAATTAATCGTAAATTTGCCGCCTATAATGTTAACCGCTTAGCTTCACCTACTCAACCTTTGCGTAAATCCACCCTTGCACTAAAGTAGTCGCTTAAGAAACAAATGTAAAATTATCAATTGGTTTATGTTTAATTAAATATTTATAATCATATTTGTATATAATAAAATATGAAATAATTAGATTGTTAAACTTTAATTTATTTTGTATAAATACTAAAAGATTGACTTAGAATATGACTCCAGTCTTACCATATTTTTGTGTCATCTTCTGATATATTTTTTTAAATTTTTGTCTGTTAAATTTTTTATTGAATGTCTTATGCACGTTATTGGACAAAACATGTATATAAAAACCCCAGTTTTTTTAGCTTTTTCTTCAATTTTACGAAGTATGACTTCATCCCTCCCTAAATAAAAATATGTTAACCCTGCTTTATATAATTTTACATTATATTCCTCGTCATATGTACGCTTCATTTTGTATTTAAACACAATCCATTCAAAACCATAAATGTCAGCCCTGAAGCCCGGTTTAATAATTTACTACCTAATGACAAAAATATATAAAAGAATTAGCATTGGGTAGGAGCTAACCCAAAATTTATGACCTAGCTTATCGTAGATAATTTCAGTGTTGCCAAATGTTGAGCCTATTGATTTTTGTTGTATTTATCTATTTATTCATATTTTTTTAAATAGTATCAGAACACATTTATTAAAAATAAACACCAACAAAATATATACATATAGTTTTTTTTTTAAATTTTTGTTAATCTGGTTAATTTTATAGTTCAATTTTCTAAGCGCCTTAATTTTAAGTGCCTGAGCTTTTATAAATTTATTTTTATCTATTTTGTGTTAAACCCATCAATATACACATAATAAGAGTAAAGTTGCTACCAGTACCATTTTTAATTTCAACAAAAAGGAAAACACTTTTAAATACAATTTTGTAGTCTTATCTAAAACAGAAACGCAAAAAACTTCAAAATCTCTTTATTCTATTTCATAAAAATAATGTAAAATAGGACCCAGTTAATTTTTTTATCCAAAACCATAAAAAAATTATTTACAGCTATTCATTTTAAATAAAACTGCATATATTACAAAAATAATATAATTTGTAAATTTTTGGATGCCGAAAACCTTAAAAATGACGTACAACTTAATATATCAAAAATCTTTAACTTGTTTCCTAATCCCCTTTTTATAAAGTTAGCTACCTAATTCCGATTGCAAAACGAAAAAAAATTCATGAAGTAGAAAGTTTTGTATGCATTTTATGCTATTGGAAAATTCAACGATCTTTACCAGTAATTGAAGCACTAATTTTATAAGCTCAAAACAAAATTAACGATTTTTTTAAGCGCAAAATCCAGTCTTTAAATATTTTATTCAATCACTGGCAACGTTGAATGAAAGCTGATGCTAAAATTAACGCCAGGCAGGAGGCACTAGAGCAAGGGCAATACATTCACTCGATTTTGATCCTTAGAGCCAGAGTCCTTTCTGCGAAGCAAGCGCAGCAGCAGGACTGAGTTGCCAAATGTTTTTTGTTATCTAATTTATATAAAAGGTAATGACTGCTTTCATGCTTTAAATGAAATTCGGAACTGTTACATAAAACTGACAATTCGACTATGCGGAAGAAGACTGTTACAACTCAAAATTTTTAATTTTCGGATTTCCGGAGCAAACAATTTAAAAAGTCATATATTTTTATTTAAAAAAATGTTACAACTATTAGTACATTATCGTTTGAACCGTCTAGATAATGTACTTATAGTTGTAACATTTTTTCTAATAAAAATATATTACTTTTTAAATTGTTTGCCCCGGAATTCCAAAAATTAAAAAAAATTAAGGTGTAACAGTCTTTTTCCGCATAGTCGAATTGTTAGTTCTAATTATTTAATATTTTACCCTTTTGTGGTTTGGTATATGCACATTATTTAAAAAAATATATTTTTAATCTTTGGTTTTTTATTTTTAATCTTTCTCTAATTATTAACTTTTAGTGTATTACTTAAGGCATCAAATATTAAAAACAGCAAGGTACGAAACAATGCTAAACTTTAAAATTACTGAACATAACTGACAACTGACGTAGCTTTAACTGGACGAAAATAATTAAATATAAAGCACGCGATATTTAAATTCGGTATTTCGTGGATAAGGAATATAATTGGAAAAAAGTAACAAACTTTTGCTATAACATAATATTTGTAGTTTCATTTACATGAAAAATTTGCGATTTAAATTAGGTAATAAAAAAACATAACAGTAAACGCCTGAAATACCAAAACACAAAAGGTCAATATTTTGTCAAAGCCTAGCGTTTATTACTACTTTTAATACATATTGGAAAAAGTATTTTATATATTTAAATCAGTTTTGTTTTTCCTAAAAATAAATACAAATTTTTGTTTATAAAACGTATCCAAAGAAAAATAAAACGCATTCTATCCATTAAATAAAGTGCCTGATCAAGAAATTGGCAATTTTATGTCGTATTCCGTTTTTTTTAATTAAAATTATTCATATTTATTCTTATTATTTTATATTTAATACGCAAGATCTATTTCTAACATTTTTTTAAATCCGAGGAAAGCCATAAATATGACCCTGTACAAGCGACAAAAATAAACTGAAACTAAAAATGATTTTTCCAGCTACCTATATTTGCTAAAAAGGTTAATAATTTAAAGTAAACTTAATCAACAAGCAAATTAAAGCTTTAATTAAAAAGAAAATTAAAGTCCATTACCTACCCAGTTGCTTATCTCTAAAAATTTCAAAATTTTTATGAATAAAAGTTTGTCTCTTTTATTATTTCTGCTCTATATAATAATAAAAAAAAATTACTTCCTATTCAGATTGATGGGATTAACTAAATATGTTTTTGTAAGACTAAGGGGTAATTACAAATTAAACTCATTTACAGAGGCCCCCGCTTATAGAGGTCAAAATGTATCGTTATTCCATTTATAGAGGTGGAAATGTTAATAAAAATACGTATTTTATGAATTAAATGTAGGTATATACTGCGAAAAAAATGATAAAATGTTTCACTTATACAGGGGATTAAGCTACAGAGTGCCATTTATAGAGGTTAACATCGAAAAAAATCCTAGAAATCAAATCTCATTTAACCAGGTTCGAAAAGTCCCATTAACAGATGTAATTAGATAAAGAAGTGCTGGGACCTCATAATAATTCTCAATAATAGAGGTTTCTCACTTATCCATGTCTCACTTATGTAGGTCTCACTTAACCAGGTTTCACTGTATTGTGTATTGGTGTAAATTTATGGATAACTAAGTCTAATTTAATTTGTTAAATTTATAGAGTATCTAAATTTATAATAAATAAACATAGTTTGGCATTATATTTAATTATTTTTTAAAATAATATTTATTTTATTATATATATATATATATAAAATATATATATATATATATATATATATATATATATATATATATATATATATATATATATATATATATATATATATATATATATATATATATATTTAGTTTTTTTTCCTGACCGTGTTATTAAATTAATAATTTTTAATTCTCCTGGGTTTTTCGGTCATTTTTTTTTTAAATTAATTTGAAATAAAATTAAAACATTTCTTTGACGTTTCGGTTTATTTCCAATTAAACCATCATCAGAATCTAGAACAATAAGATGTTCTTAATATCTTTATATATACAATTGGAAACAAAAACAAATAACAAAAATTAATTAAAGGAAACAAATATAAAGTTACATACCTTTTGCCTTTCATCAACTTACACTATCTAAATAAGATTTAAAAAATTCAAAATAATGATAAAAACCAACACTTAAAAACTAAACGATGAAACTATTACGTTTTCATCTTGAATGTTAGTGATGAAAAATAGAGTTTATTTTATAAATGTTGGCACCCTTAACTTCTTTTAATTTCTTTCCGCCCTAATAGGTGGTAAAAAATTTGCATTTATTATCCTGTAATTAGGTCTTATAGACGATACTTAGATTACCAGTGTCAGTCCTTTTACAGTATTTTTTGTTTTTTTGATATGAATCATTTCTTTTGGGGTTTTTTTTTTTTTTTTTCATCATTATATCATCATAATCATTTATATAACCCTAATAAAATCAAAATAAAAAAAATAAAAAAAAAAAGGAATATTTTCTTTTTTAAAAAACCCTGAAAAAAATTTAAAAAAAAAAAAGTATTGAATCCATTTAACTTTAAAATTCCCCAAAAAAACCGCTAAATAATTCTAAATCACTTTCCCCACAAAAAAAAAACCAAAAACCCCAAAATTAGATCAAACGAACCTCATTTATAAAATAGATTGCCTTGATTGTCCAAAAACCTTTTGGCAAAAAAAATATTTAAAAAATAGAAAAATGAACAAAAAAACATAAGAAATATTAAAAAAAAAATTAAAAAAGCTCTCCAATCAAAAAATAGAAAAAATTTTACAAATTTTAAATTTTAAAAAAAATGTTCAAATTCTAATTTCCCCAAACAAAAAAAAAAAAGAAACCTAAAAGAAATGATTCATATCAAAAAAAAAAAAAAACGAAATTTTAGGACTGACACTGGTAATCAAAAATATCGTCTATAACGACCTAATTAAAAAGGTAATAAATGTAAATTTTTACCACCTTTTAAAAGGGGAAACCCAAATTATGTACAGTTAGGGGTCCCCCAAATTTATAAAATTACTTTTTTTTCATCACTAACATTCAAGATGTAAAACGTAATGTTTCATCGTTTTGTTTTTAAGTTTTTGGTTTTTTTCATTTTTTAAATTTTTTTTTAAACTTATTTAGAAAATTTTAAGTTTATGAAAGGAAAAAGGATGAAATTTTTTTGTTTCCTTTAATTAATTTTTTTATTTTTTTTGTTTCCAATTGTATATATAAAGACATTAAAAAACATCTTATTGTTCTAGATTTTTTATTTTTTTAAAAAAAAAACCAAACGTCAAAAAATGTTTTTTTATTTAAAATTTAAATTTTAAAAAAAAAAAAAAAAACCCAGGAGAATTAAAAAATTATATATATATATATATAATATATATATATATATATATATATATATATATATATATATATATATATATATATATATATATATATATATATATATTTTTTTTTTTTTTTTTTTTTTTCTCTTTATAACGTTCTCCGACGTCTTCCGACACCTAGTCTCCATTTTCCCATCTTCCCCAAAGGTTTACTTCCAAGCCTCTATCTCAATTTCGTCATCATTCCCTCTCTCCAGCTTCTTGGTCTTCCCCCCCGTCTTCTTCGCTGGAGTCAGTCTTTACTTTTTGGCAGCATCTCCGTTGCTTCCAAGGTTTTTGCTCTTCTTTAAGTGGCCTTTCCCCCTGCCGAAAGTAACGTGCGACAATTTATATATAAGATGTTTGTTTTTTTTTGTGATTTTCTGACCCAAAAGGTACTATTTAACATCGAGGGGTTTTCCTTCCCGTATATTCCTCTTTGATGGCATGCCGGGTTCCTTGGTAATATTTACCCAGATATTTGTACCTTTGGGTTTTTTTTTTGGTCATTTTTTCCCAAAACAGGTCTTCTCTTCCTCCCACACTAGGTATTTTTTTCAATTTACTTCGAGTCCCCACTTCTCGTACTTTAATGAGTTTCCGAGTCAAACCAATATCGTCATAATCTTGTGCTATAACGATCTGGTCGTCAGCGAACTAAGTGTATATAATGGGGGGTTAACTACCCCTTTTAACATTTCCGTTTCCATTTCATTAACACCTTTTCGGTTTTTTAAAAGCGTTGGTAAAAGACAACACCCCTTTTTTTAATCTTTTATCTGGGTAAATCCCCTCGAGATGTTATTTGCGACTTTGACTTTAATTTGGCGTTTTTTTATAGGCTTTTTACCGCGTTTATAATATTTATATTTAGGTTTGTTGCTAGTAGAGCTTTTCACTTTCCAGTGGACGCTGTCGATGCCTTCTTGTGACAAAACTAAATGCACCCCTTTTGACTGCCGACAGTTTATTTAAAATTGTGTTAACAGAAAGATGGTCAATTTTGGGGCTTGTTCAAACCCTTTTTCTTCGGCTTCGTGGTCGGCGTATCTCGTTCTATTCTGTTTTTTTTAAAAAAAACCCTTCATGACCCGCTGATCGGCTCATCACTACTCCCCTATAGTTGTCACTTGTCCCGTTTTCTTTACCACCCTTTTTGATTGGTGTCAGATACGACAGTTTCCATTCTTCTGGTTTTTGACCAGTATTAATGCAGTTTTGAAACAATGCAGCAAGGTGATCGAGTTTTTCTGAACCATACTTTATCAGTTCAGCGGGAAAGTTTCCTGGTCCTGGTGCTTTTTTGTTTTTAAGATAGGTGCAAACGTTTTAAATCTTTTTTTTTGATTCTAAAATAACAAGTTTTTTTCCCTGTTTCCTAAAAAGTTACGGCGAAAATTGTATTCTAGAAATCAAAAAGGGTATACAATAATTGTAGCCCAATTAAGAAATTAAGTTAATTATTGTTATTATAGTTTATTTCGTGTTTAACCCTCTGATGTTGTAAACGGTATCGGTGTGAACAAAGCTAGTATAATATTATACTGTTAAAATTTTTCTTTCCTTACTTTTATAATATTCCCAATATAATTTAAGTCAAACTAAACTAGCAAAATCGATAAAAGTTTAAAAAATTTAAAATCATTTTCAGTTAATCTAACGCAAGAAAATTTTAAAAAAAACGACAGGCGTTTACAAATTTTCTTTAAAATTAAGTATACCTGGGAAATAGTAAACATCCCTTATTAGTATGACATTATGTCCCAGTAACATCATTAACGTATGCCTTAAAGGTTTATTTCTTAATAATATATCCAATATGATAAAAAAAGCACATTTAAAAAAAATTTAATTAAAAATAATGAAATAAATTAGGGTTTTAGTGAAAAGGAGCTTTCTTTTGCTTTCACTAATTTTAAAATTATTAATTGAGATAAATAAATTAAAGTAATAAATACGTTTACAAAATTGGACTGGTTTAAAATGTACAATTAAAATAGTTTTTACCAATTCTTTTAAAAACCAAATTTCCCTTTCGCCTTTGTACATCCTCCAATCCACCTAATAGTCTAGTCAAGAAGAGGGGGTTTTTTGAAAAATAGTTAAAGGGTCGAAAAAAGAGCAATGGCTCATTCGACGCGGATTCAATTCTGAGAAATGTGAAAAAAAACCATTTGTTTTTTTATGAAACTCGAGCCTATACAAAAAGCGGGAATTTCAAAAGATCCTTAAAAAGAAAGGGAAAATTTTCCGATATAAAAAATTAAACTC
>JAHBCN010020730.1:0-14938 GCA_019359885.1 Listronotus oregonensis
AATTTAAATTTTTAGTTTTTTTATTCCTTTTTTTATTTTAAAATTTGAATTCCAAATTTCTCAGATACATTTAATTATTCCTGTTGTAATAAACAAATAAAATTATTTTTTATAGAAATGTATTGAAAAGGATGAAATGCTTTTAAAAACCAAGCAATAAGGAATGTTAATTTTTTTAAAATTATCCCCTTTTTTATTTATAGTCCAGAAAAAAGGGGGACAAAGCTGTAAAAAATTTTTAATCTTCGGGATTTTACGAAAAAAAAAGTTTATCAACATTCAGGGGGAAAGGGTAAAAATCCCTTTTAAGGCCCAAAAAAATGGTTTTCCCCCTAATATCTCCAAAATATAAAATAAATTTTTTTTTTTAAAAAATTAAAGATCTTATAATCTCCAAAGGTTTCCATGAGTTTGGGTCCATTCGATTTTTCTAGAATTTTAAAAAAAAGGGAAAAGTTTTTTTTAATTTTTTTAATATCTTATTAATTCATTGATATTTTTAAAAAAATGGTTTGTTAAGTGTTCAATGACCAAAAAAAAATTCCTTCACCATTTCAAAATTTTAAGAAAACTTTGTTGTGGTTAAAACATACACATATCATAATGATGATGCATTAAAATTGCCGCTTAGTGTATTATCTTAACTAATTATATACACACACCTAATTTGTACTTGTCTACAAACCTTAATATATTAATAATGAAAAAAATTGTATAAAATGTTTTATGTCATTAAAATATGTCGCGTAATTAGCTTCTTTGTTGATTTCGGTAGCATCAGTACTATACTGTTTCAAACACATATATATGTCCCACAGTTATATAATCATAACAGTAATTATATTTAAATGCTGCAATAAAAACTATAACTTTTTTTCTTTATCAACTATTAATTATAATCTTTAAATAGTTTGAGTTTAGTTTTAGTGTAACTCGTAATAAAAATAGTAAATTTAATTAAGTGCTTATTTTGTTATGTTTTAACCAAATTGACTTTTTAACGAAGGTTTATTTTTATTGTGGGGTATATTAAAAATAAAAACAATTCGGAGGGAATTACCTGCGCTTTTACATACTTGCACAATTTTTTTAATGATAAACCTATTCCAGTTGATCTAAATAGACAAGAAATTTAACAAGATGTCTTGGGTAAGTCAACAATAATTTTCCAACTTTTATAGGATTGCAATGTCATATTTTTTTTAAACCCAATATTTTATACGTTATTAAATCTTATTTTTTTAATAAATCTTCTTATACACATTTTAACAGTTACCCTTATTCCTCATAAAATGTCCGATATCAATTTTAAAATCAAACAGATTAAGCGTATTCTTTCTTCTCTTAATACAAAAAAATCTTTTGGGGAGGATGGATACCAAAACCCTTTTTAAAAAAAAGTGTTCGTCACCCCCTCCTAACCCCTTTTTCAAATCTCTTACGACACGGGATTTTCCCGGGAGTTGGAAACCAGGTAAACCTGCCCCAAAAAAAGGTCAAAAACTCTCCTTCCAATTAGACCTATTTTCTTTTTTCTGTTGTTTAAAAAATAATAAAAAATTAAAAAATTTCCAAATCTTAAAGTATCTGGAAAACACAAGATCTTTGATAACGTATGGATTCCGTCTCGCGATCTACAGTGATTTCTTTTTTTCCAAAAACTTTCTTGGTGAGTCCCGATCGTTGCCTTGACATATCCAAAGTTTTGATCGGTCTGACAGGGACGGGCTTCTTAACAAACTTCCCTTTCGGTCTTCCACCTAAGCTTTGTTTGGTTTCCCGTTTCCTTTCTAATCGCGTATATCAGTTATGTAGATGGTCATTCTTTCCCGCTCTCCCCAAATTAAGCTGGGGTGCCCCAGAGCTCAGGGGGCACCCCCTTTTCTTCAACAACGATCTTTCTCTTCCACAATCAAACCCATTCAAATTTTGCTGACGATAGTACCCCCCACCTAGTATCCAATTTTTAGCCACCATGTAATTTGATTAGGAAGCGCAGGTCAATCAGAAACCCTTTTAAAGACCTTAAAGTTATCTTGGATTGGGGGAAACGCCAAAAACTTGTTTTGTTTAATGCCTTGAAAAAACGTTGTTCTCCAAATTCTGCAGAACAAAGAATTTTTAACCCAATTTTTTTTCTATTTTTAGAAAAACCCAAATCACAAACCCTCCCTAGCCTTGGGAGCTTTAAAAACTGGATTCTTCTTTTTTAGCCAGAAAGTATTTCTCTTCTTTCCCAAACTGTATACTCTGTATGTATCCCAAATCAGACCCTCTCTGGAATATTGTCTATGTCTGGGGAATAGCGTCCATTTAAAGAAGAGCAGTTTGTCTTATTAATGACCCCATGCTCACAAAAAGGCCCTTTCTTCTTGCTCCTTTAGTATGGATCTTTGCTCTTCTGTAGGGGGTCCCCCGGCTTGCCAGGAGTGGCCAGTATAATTCCTTCTGTGGCAGCTCCCAACAGAGCAACACGTAGTGCAACTTTTATGCATTCTCTTACAGTTCAATTAGAGAGGCCCTGAACTTCCCGCTTTCTTCGTTCCTTCGTGTCATGACTATGGAACCTGCTGCCCGCAGAAGTTAATTGACTTCTGTCAAATATTTATATTTTTGTTTGGTTTCCAAGACGAACCATGGCTAACGCGACTTAACTTTGCTAAACTCGTACAACTGGCTAACTATGGCTTATAAGAATGATTTTAAATTCAAATAACTGCAACTCAATATCCGAACATAGATAAGTTATTCATATTTGAAAAGAGGAAGATTAGCAGAATTTGAATTTCAATCATATACAGGGTGTTCCATTTAAAATATATTGATAGTGATTGTTAATTTTCCGATCATCATTTGTTTTCTATCTTAAACCATAAAAATCTTCATGAAAATCCTGCAACTTTCAAGTATAAACTATTTTTTCTATCTATAAAAATAAAGATTTTAAAGCAAGCAATTATACGGGAAAACCCTGTACCTATCACACTCTCTGTGTTGTTGAAAACAAAAGAAAACATTAGCAGAGGGTTAGTATTTTACTTCTAGATAAATCTTTAGGGGTCACAGCGGACACAGTGGGAAGTCAGGATCTTCTCCAGACGGACTGTAAATCGAATGTATAAGAGTGAAAAATGTCGTGTTGATCTGCATCACTCTGTACAGGGTCTCTGATTATATTTACGTGGCTTCTGAGGCCTTTATTTTTAAAGACAAAAATAGCCCATATAAAATTATAGATCTCTCCACCATGTCTGAACATTTAGTAAAAATAGCACAAAGAAATGGAAAAATAAGAAATCAAAATTTTTTTTTACTAAACACCTATATATATTATATTCACAACTGAAATATTTTTAAATTGTTATATATATATATATATATATATATATATATATATATATATATACATATATATATATATATATATATATATATATATATATATATATATATATATATATATATAAATATATATATATATATATATATATATATATATATATATATATATATATATATATATATATATATATATATATATATATAATATATATATATATATATATATATATATATATATATATATATATATATATATATATATATATATATATATATATATATATATGTATAGTTATTATATGTATATATGTATATATATATATATATATATATATAATATATATATATATATATATATATATATATATATATATATATTTATATATATATATATATATATATATATATATATATATATATATATATATATATATATATATATATATATATATATATATATATATATATATTGTATTGTAATAAACGGTCGCTCGGCTCTAGTGTAGCCCCTCCTTCACTTGACCTAAAGAGATCTTTGTGGAATACCTGTTGTTTAGTGCCCGGTAATTCCTATACCTTTAGCAAAGTTCAGGATACTACGCGGTGCAAGCTGAATACATTCGGAGTAGGATATACCCTTCGAGGTATTTAAGCCGAAGTTGTCGGGTTAGTTCCCATTCACAGAGAATGTGTTCCGCAGTTTCGTTTGCCTCGTGACAAAACCGACATTGTCATCCTCGTCTTTCCCATTTTTTTGAGGTGATACCTCCAAGGCCATGTCCTGTTATTAGGAAGTTTGCAACCAGTTTAAGTTCATTTTTTTGAGTTCCCAGTAGCTTTGTGTACTTAGGTGAATGCGAAATAAATCTTTTCGCCTGCCTTTGTCCTGGGATGTTGTTCCAGGTATCTTTTTAATTTTTTTCCCATGTCCTGAGTTCCTGTAGAGGTGGCCTCTAGTGGTGCCACAGAAAGGCTCAGGTCCATAGAATGGTCTCTGTGCTCCTTCCTTGGCGAGTTGATCGGCACTCTTACTGCCTCCACTCCTTCATGTCCTGGTACCCACCCAGAGTAACTCTGTTGTGTTTGGCTGAATAGTGATTGTCATATTCCCAGGTTGTTTCTGAGTTAAAAGAGCATGGAAGCAATGCCTTCAAAGCAGCCTGGCTGTCCGATAAAATATATATGGTTGCGCCTTGTAGGCCTTTGGCACATTCAGGAAGGCACATCAATTGCATGGATTTCAGCTGGGAAGATGAGGAGCCTTGCTGAGAGACTTTTGATATCTGCATCTAGGTCCAAAGACACCAGCTCCAACCCCTTTGTTCCATCTTAGATCCATCAGTGTACTAGACAAGAGCCTTTTTCATGCTTTGGTTCCTCCACACTCATAGTTTGGTGGTCTTGAATAACCACTTCAAAAGAGCGCCGGGAAGTCCCAAGTAATTATAGGCATTATGTCCGTGGGTTTGGTCAGAGCTTCTTAACTGATTTTTTCCAAAATTTATAGGTGACCAGTCAGGTCTCCTGACTTTATACTTTGTGTTCAGATTACCTGAGGCACTCAGTATCGCCTCCTCTTATGCAGGTGCAGGGGAAGGAGGTTCAACATTGCCTCCAGGAGCTGCTGTTGCTACATTTCATTGCTCCAGTAACTCCCAGACAGGCAAGTCTCTGCAGTTTCAGAAACTTTCCTTGTAGTTTTTTTCCTCTGTTTTTGGCCACCAGACTAGTGAGGCATAAGTAACTATAGGTATTACAACTGCATGTATGACCAGTAGATCATTTTGGGTTTTAGACCCTATGTTTCCACTTATGTCTGCAGGCACGCCCATAGTGCCGTTATTTTTGCGATAGTCCTTTATTTGCGAGTTCCACTGAGTTTCTGGTCAAGGACACCCTTGTGATATTTTGCATTTCTTTAGAAAGTTTGATCGTAATGTGCCGTTTAACATAGGAGCTATAAAAACCTGTTTTCCTTTTTGTAAACGGTATATATATATATATATATATATATATATATATATATATATATATATATATATATATATATATATATATATATATATATATATATATATATATATATATACGTTAATATATCATTGAACCATTTTGAGATAATTTTAGGTTAAATTATTAATAAACTACAAAAAAAGTTTCATATTAGTATCAAGAAAGCCATGAAGCAAGAAAATTGGTGCCATGTTGCTGAATTTATGAGGGTTTTTTCTGGATAAATAATGTTATTTTGACAACATTCTGCTTAAGTAAAGGAACTTGTATTTAAAAAACCTGTCTGTTTCCAATGACACTTTAGGTTTGTCTGCATAAGCTGAACAGGAAGACTTGAACGGACATAAATTCTACTAAGATAAAATTTGTAAAATTTTAAGGTTAAAAAATCATAATCTGTTTTATTAGGTTTAGATGCTGCATCCGAGATTAATATTTCAGATTTTTTAAAATTATTAAAATGTAGTTTTTGCTAGTCCAATAGAAAAAGTATAATAATTATCCTGAAGATCCGAGGGATATCCAAAACTTATTTTCATTTCGTGATGTAAAGTCCTTTTCTTCATTTTAAAGCATTTTTGCTCAATAAACTTTCACTATGTATTTAATAGTATCTATAGATGGTACCCGTTGTTAAGGATATAATAAGTAATATTCCCTTTGCACTATCGCCAAATTATTATTAATAATAATTTTACAAAAGATGTTATGAAGATTTTTTTTGTTCTTCTGAATAGCCCATCGACAAAAAACAATACAGACTACTTTTAATAGTTAAAATAATAAATTTTAACTTTTTACAATATCAAATATTGTCAAATTTTATTAAAAAAATTAATTTTTTTCATAGCTTTCTCGATACTAATATGATTTTTTATAAATTTATTTATATTTTAAGCTTAAATATCTTAAAAATGGTTCATTTAAATATCATCAATAAGGTATTTAAAATCAGAAAACAGAGTTTCGGGTTTTGGAAAACCCCATAAAAAAAAAATAATTTATTGGTTTAAGTGCAATTGCACTGATAAAGTACTCAAAGTAAACAACTATTATAGATCATTGCTGTTTAATTTTTTTATTTATTTAACATGTAGTAACAATAACAATATATTCTTAATCAAGGAAATTTTATACAAAGTAGTAGTAAAAATCTATTCAGTGTTTCATTAATATTAATGACCTAAAAATCAAAAATTTGTTAGTGCTTAGGACGACGCTTAGGGTGTTTGTATTTTTTTACAGTTGCACTATTTTATGGGTAACCCAATGGTGAGTTTTTAAAAAATATTTTATGGTTACTATTGAAATACAGGGTGTTTTCTAGTAACATTTTTATATTTTAAGGTAAAAAAAATGAAATTTGATAAGTCAGCATTGTATTTGATGTAAGTATGCATTGTTTGACCTATTCACTTCCGGTTTGAGACAATAATGTAATTGTGTGACACTTCAGCGTCAAAATACTTAGTTTTTTAATTTCAATCTAAAGGGAATTGGATTTTTAATTTTACATCAAGAGTAGCCATGGAAAACCAAAAACTGTTTAAACTTTACTATTTTATGGCCCAAATACTATATTCCTGAGAAACATTTTTATATCTGACTATTGGTAATTGTTTTGAAAGTTGCCTCCACTACGATTTTGACCAAATTTGGTATCCAGGGGTTTTTTGGGGGTTAAAAAATTAAAAGGGGTTTTTTGATATTTATCTTTAAAGTTAAAATCAAACCTAACTTATTAAAATTTTTCTCATTCTTAATGGAATTTCTAATTTTAACTAAATTGCACAAATTTTTATAAACATCTTTTAAAACCTATTTTATATTATTTATACCTTTTTACCATTTAATTAAACCTTCAATTTAAACGCGCAACCATGTATACACTAGGAATTATTCAGCAAAAAAGGGCGCCCGTTTAAAATAAAGCTTTCATTTTGTGTTTCAAACAAACATAAAAAAAATTTTTAAGGAATTTATAAAATATTATTTCCATTTTGTGTAAAAATTTTTATATCAAAAAGAAGGGAAAGAAAAATAAAAAGGTTCGTGATTTTCAACTTTAATAATGAATATCTCGAAAACGGGAATTTTTTTTTTTAGGGTTCGTGATCAGCGCACAAAAAACCCCGTATACCCAAAATTTTGGGCAAAACGGGGGGGGGGGTTATCCGACCATTTATCAACAATATTAAAATGGATTAGTACATTTTTAAGAAATTTATCAAATCTACTGGCTAAAGAAATAATTTAGTTCTAGTACAGTAAACGAAGGTTCACACCTTTTCCTGAACAAATGGGCGTCACATTTTTTTTTAATTGGCAGGATAAGTTGTTCAATAACCTCTAAAAATATCATATATTAGTCCATTAAAATGGCCTCAAGAGCCCGGAAACTTTCAACCAATTTGGTCGATATCTCCCGAAATATGACACTTACGCATGTGTTTGGAGAAAATGAAAAGAGTTGCTTTCAAAAATGATTTTCCACCACTTTGTCAAAAAAATTTTATAGTTTTTTCAATAATCGGGCATAAATCGCCAGTATTTTTTAAAATGCCCCATATCTCGGGAAAGGTGCTTTAAGCTACTTACACTTCCAAACGGACGGACTAATTTTTAATAACTCCAAAAAATATTTTTGCATGATTTTAAGTTTACATGAGAGAACGTGCAGCAATAATATCTTGTTTCTGTTTCCTTTTTTTTATTGCTTTAGAATATTAAAAAACTCGAGCCCAAAATTATTTTTGCCCCGATATTTTGACCCCCCAATCAATCTGTTCATATTTTTTTAAAAACTAATTTTACGAATTTTGGATTATGGAGCTTTGGAAGGTTTGAATAATTTGCAAAATTCAATAAATATGTTTGTTATTTATAAACAACGTTTTTCTTAAGGTTTTTTTTAAAATTCGGGTTTTCAAAATGCCGGTCTATCGGAAAATATTTTAAATATATAAAGAAAAAAAAATAAAAACATTTAAATTTGGATAACAAAAATAAACCTACTTTTCTCAAAAGAAACGAAAAAATTTTAAAATTGCCAAATTTTCTCTAAAGACGTTTTCTGAAAAAAAATGTTTTCACTTTCTTCTGATTAATAAAAAATGCATTCAAATTTCAAACCTATTTACACAATTTTTGGGAATAAAGGGGCAGAAAGTATTGAAGCCATGGGGTAAGCGCTGTAGCAGAGGGTTCGATACTATACATAAAAGGTACGCGCACGGAATAAAATAACTCTAAAGCGTTTTTTTTCCCGAAAACAAAATTAAAAGAAAAGTTTTTTTCACTTTTACACTTTTAATTAATAAAGGGATGCATTCAAAATTTAATCCTATTTAAGATTGTTTGAATAAAAGAGAGAAAATATTAAAAGCACGCCCAGCAGACGGCTGTTCGATAATTACATGAACGGACGCGCAGGAAAAAAATAATATAATAAATAACTAATTATTTAGAGAAAATTTAAAGGCAGAATTTTTTTGAGCACTTATTAAAGTACTTTATGTAAATATATATTGATGAAAAGGTCAAAATACAATTGTAAAGTAACACAAAATCTTGGACTTCCATTTCTTTATTTGTCAATTGATAACAAACGTTTCGGTTAGTGATGTATTCCAACTGTTTTCAAGTATAACTAAAACTATTCTTAAAATACGATTATATACTATCCGTTTTCACCGAAGCTTGACCGACTAAGTCCGGTTCAGCAACGGGCAGCCAGATATTCGGAATGTCTACACTAGGTTTGCTAAATACATTTTGATTGTTTGCAATTATTACAGCTTTTTAAATTTTCTTCCTTTCCAGTGGGTTTTTTTATGAATGATTTTTGCCCCGACTCATTAAGGTAGGGTAACATTTTATCCAGTGCGTAGTTCGGAACCCTGATTTCCGACGTTTCACCTCGTTCCGTATGCTTTTTTATCCTTTAACCTAACTTCTAGTGGTGTTTTTTTCCCCGTGTATATTACCATTGGATTATGGCTGAGCGAAGCAAGGTTCGATACCTTATAAAATGTCATAAAGAAAACTATTACAACTTGGTAACAGGTCAACTTTTTTTGGAATTTCGGTTGAATTGACGTAAACGTTTTACCTACTTTTTTTATTTAAAGGGTTTTTTCCTTTTTTTTAAGTGATTTTTTTAATTTTAAAAATAAGTGTTTTTTTTTAAATATGTTTTGTGCAAATACAGAAAAAAGGAATCTCGTGAAAGGGAAATTTAAATTCAATTATTATTATTTTTTTAAATACTATAAGAGGCGGCCAAAAAAACAGCTTCTGATTCATGTTTAACAATCGAAAAGTAAAGAGTGTGCAAAAATAGCCAAAAATCTCATTTTCCAGTATCCGAAAATTACTAATATTGTTTTTGCCTTTAAAACTTTTGAATTCGGGACGAAAAATTTGTTAAAGAAAATTTCTGCAGCATCAAAGTGGTTAGTTCTGGATTTCGTTCCGAATCCAAAGTAAACATTTCTAACCATTATTCGTTTTTTAACGTTAACTGGGTTTTTTTTTGTAGGCGATAGGTAGTTAAATGTTGGTTAATATTCATAGTTTACAGAATTAAAAGACTAAAACACTAAATCTTTATACAATTATATAAATTTAAAAAAGATAAACTATTATAAATTGGCAAAAAACAATATCTATATACTACAATTATAAGAAATTATAATATTTAGAAAATACCCTGTATAGCATAAATATTAAATACAAAACTGGGCCATAATCAATAATAACTAAATAAAATCATCGAACACACGAAAACCCTGTCGATAGCTTATTTTCAAATCTCAAGTTGTAAACTGAAAGGTTTGCCACTTTTATTGTCTTCTCGATAACAATGATTTCAATACATATTGGCGTGCTATTTTGGGCGGGTCGCTGACGGGTAACTTTTTCTTGCGAATTATGACAACGTGGCGATGAAACTTTGGCGTTCACTGTTATTTGAGCGGAAAAGTAATCATAGGTAAAAATCATTTACTAGGGTTAGATTTTTCCAGCCGTTTTTTTGGTTGTCGGTATTAAATGAGTCACTAACAGAAATAGCTTTAAACACCTTTCGAGATACGGGGCAGGTGCAAAAAATACTTCGGGCATTTATGGCCGGTTATTGCTATATCTAATAAATTTTGACAAAAGTGATGGGTATCACTTTTCCCGTTAAATCTCATTTTTTTTTCCCAAAAACAAAATTTTGGGAAGTGTCATTTTGAGTAAACGACCAAATTAGTGACCGATTGAGCTCTTGAGGGCCATTTTTAGGGCCCTTTCGGGCCTTTTTTTTATATGATATTTTCAGAGGTTTTGTATACATTAATACCTGCAAATTAAAAAAAAAAATGTGAAGGCCCAACCCCCCTGTTCAGGTGAGGTTGATCAATCGAATATTCAAAATTTTTATATCTGGTTAAATTGTACATATTTTTTTTGGGCACGCTGTATATACGTACCGTAGAAAACTTTAGAAAAAAATACATAGGCAACGGGTATGTATCTGCCTTACCCACTGACATGTTAAAATGGTTATGGCCTTACCTTAGAAACTAAAATTGGCATTTTTGACATGTACTATTTCATCAATATATTATAAAATTATTTTTTTTTCTTATACTTTAAAAGGATTTTAGACAAATGCAGGTACGTCAGACATACATATATTACGTTTTAAACTATTTTATTTAGAAATTACCTTTAAATTCAGACGTTATTTATCCACATTATTACCGATTTTTCGTTTCGGGCTTTGCCTATAAAAAAAAAAAATAGTTTTCAATTGTGAAATAATATTTTTATATACATACCAAAGTAATCAACAAAAACGAAATCAAAAGTACGTTAAAAATAAATTAGGGGCCCGCAATTTTTCTTAAGGTTGGTGTTAGCAAAGCCATCATATATAAAACTAAATTAAACAAAATATCCAATACAAAATAGAGTGGAGCAGACATTTTATTTAACAACCTTTTTTTTTTATATCTTGCAGGTTTTTGCTTAGGTGCCTGCACCAAAAAAATAAGCCTTTAGTTTGTTTCGTTCCTACTTTTGATTTCGCGTTTATTGTTTAATTTGGTAATTATTGCATATACGGTTTTCTTCTATTTTTGGATTTATTAAAATTTTTAATAGTCATATTCCAGTGTTAGGGATTGCAAAATACTCCCGGAGAAGAGAAATTATGTGTTTTAATATTTTTTTTATTTTTGGGGGTTTAAAAATTACCATTGATTTTTCCATAAATGAAAATTCCCAATTATGACAAGGAACGTCAGCGTGCAGTGTTGCCAAATCAGGGTCTTTTCGAATACTTTCCCCGCATTTTCACGTAAAAAAATTTTGGGGAAAAAAAAAAAGGTTTTAACTAACAAAAACCATGACCAACTGTTTAAAAATTCAAGACCCCCTGGTCGGTCATGGTTAGTTTTGGTAACGCAGCTTTTTTTTATCCAATTTATTTTAGACAGAACCAATATCAAAATTTGATGGCCAAAAAATTATTAAGCCCGGGGCAAACTGTTGATACTTTTTTTTTTGGGAATTTGACAATGTAGAAAGAAGGTGTTAATGATATTAGATTTTTTTTAACCTATTTTTTTTAAATTTTTAAATTAAAAGTTGTTTTTCCCATTTTCGGGTATTTTGTCAATAGATTTCGTTTCTGTGTGTTATGTTTAACTAAATAATTATCAATTTATACGTTTTTACCCGCCCAGCACCAAATTCACCAAGATCCAGTAAGTTTATTTGGTTGAAAACAAAAATTTAAAAACACTTTTCTCTTCCCGGTAGTATATTTGTTACCCCAAATGATATTTAAAATGAAATTTTTATTAAAAATTCAAAAAATCCAAAAATAGCAGAAAACCGTATATGCAATTGTTACCTTTAATTTATAGTATACAGTGTGTCGCAGTTTTCATGGAACCACCCTTATATCTCAGAAACTACTTGTGCGATTTTTATGAAATTTTGGTCATTAATACCTACCCCAAATGTAACCCTACCGACACATCAAATTTGAGATTTGCGATAGGCGATCAAAATTTTATATTAACGATTTTTTTAGAACTTACCCAATATAATATCATTAATAATCACCTCTTTGTGAAAGTTTCCACGAGAGTGCGCGTAAAGGTATTTCAGATACAGGTCTTTAAAATTTTTTTTTACAAAAAAAAATTTTCTTTTACATTTTTTAAATTATATTTTTATCCGGAAATCTGTTACTGATATCAAAAAATGTATTTCTTTGTTTTTTGTTCAAAATATTGCTTTCTATCAATTCCTATAAATTTTGCTTTAAAATTCAATTTTTTTTCAGTTAGGCAAAATTTCAATCAATATATTTTTTGAAATACTTAATTGATGTATTATGCTAAATAAAGCCATAACTAAATCTCATGTTAGATAAATATTTAGCTTTATTTTTGCATTTATTATATTTTGTCAATAAATTTTTAACGAGTTTTTCTGGCTTTTAGCTTTGACTATTAAATTATGTCGTCATTTAGCATAATGCATCAACTATTAAAAAAAAAATATATTGATAGAAATTTTGCCTGGCTTTAAAAAAATTGAATTTTCTAAGCGGAACTTTAAAAAATTGATAGAAAGCATTATTTTTAACAGAAAATAAAGTACGTACCATATTTTTTGATAAAGTAACATACTACTTTTTTGTAGAAAAAAATTTAAGACCTGTATCCAAAATACCTTTACGCGAACTGTCATGAAAACTTCCACAGGGAGGTTAATAAAGGTGCTTATTTAGAATAGCATATTAGGTACATTAAAAAAAAATCGCTAACATAAAATTTTAAAAAATCGGCCTATACTTTTGCCCCTAATAACATATGCCTATGGCGAATCTCAAGTTGGACTGTATCGGCAGGTTCACATTTGGGGTAGTTATCAATCATCAAAATTTCATAAGCTCTTTTGTGAACAGTTTTCGCGCACTTCGCGGAATCTTTGTCTTAAGTAATCACCCTTCTGTTCTTGCCATTCGTTGCATCGTTGAAAAATTTAAAAGTAATTTTACTCTTCATGATGTAAAAACTTCAGTAACACGCCGAAATGCTAGAACTGTTAAGAATGTCGCTGCTGTAAGAGATAGTGTTGCAGAAGATCCAAATTTATCAATTTCTCGTCGTGCTCAAAGTTAGGACTTAAAAAAAACTTGGCGAATTTTGCAAAAAGATTTAAATTTACACCCGTGTAAGATTATTTTGACCCAAGAACTTAAGCCACTGGACCATTGTCGGCCCCGCGAATTTGCTGCTTGGAGTTTAGAACGACTTGAACAGGATCACAATTTTGCCGAAAAAAATATCTTTTCAGATGAAGCTCATTTTTAGTTAAATGATACGTAAATAAGCAAAATTGCTGTTTCTGGTGTGAAAACAATCCACAACAGATTCACGAGAAGCCTTTGCATCCCCTAAAGGTAACTGTATGGTGTGGTTTATGGCATGGTGGTATCGTTGGACGATTTTTTTTCCAAAATGAGGTTGGAGATTCCGTTACAGTGAATGCAATATCGACAGATGTTGACAAAATTTGTATGGAAAAATTTGAATGCGCTTGATTTAGAAGATATGTGGTTCCAGCAAGACGGCGCTACATGTCACACTGTCGCCATACTGTAAGAAAAGTTTGGTGAAAGGATAATTTCAAGAAATACAACTGTTGCCTGGCCACCAAGAAGCTGTAATTTGACTCCTTTGGATTACTTTTTATGGGGTTATTTAAAATCAAAGGTATATGCAAACAGGCCACAAACCTTTTTTTGAGATTGAACATGAACGCTGTATTCGTGAGGTTGCCGTTTTTGCACAAAATCTTCGAAAAGGGTCTGTCGAATTCACTCGGGACACGAAGGAGGTGGAATTTAAACGTGTGTATTTAAAATGTAAATGTTACGATTATACGAAAATAAAAATGTGGTTTTTCGAAATCAAAATTTTCTTACTTTTAATGTCTGGCAAACTGGGGCCTGGCTATCCAATTTACTTTCTAAAATCAATTACTTCTTATTGGAAAACCTTTATTAGTCCATATCATAAAAAGATTGAACCAATTTTGATAAAATCTTTACTGTTCTTTAAGATAAAGTAAAGGTAAACCAATAAAAAAAGAATGGTCACAATCCGATTAATATTTTTGAAGTAATGCGCAGACAAATATACATACATACAAACATAAAAACATACAAACAGCTATAAAACGTTTTATATTTGTTTGAAAGCACATTACCATATGTGAATATATTCCGGATATTAATATTCTTTTATTTTTTAAATGTTATTTTATTTTTAGGTAAACAAACAAACCAAAATGTATCCCAAAAGATCAATCAAAAACTGTGCCTGTCTATGTGGCTTTTCAGCCTTTTTCCTCATTTTCGGAATTGTGATAATATGCTTAAGGACTTTTCTTTATAACTCTATTATAAATAGCATGTTCATCCTTCGTCCAAACTCGACAGCTTACGATCAGTGGAAGATAAATCCAATACCTTTAACATTAAAGATATATCTGTGGAACTGGGCTAAAATTC
>JAHBCN010020731.1:0-14904 GCA_019359885.1 Listronotus oregonensis
GAAGTAAATTACTAGAATATTTTATTTAATAATTTTATGAAAATCAATTACGTAGAAAAAATTTTAAAGCTAATTTTTTGTAAAAAAAAAACAAGACCCGCCCCCGCTCCACAACATCCCCCAAATAAGTACAACAAAAAATGACTTACTGGCCAATTTTTAAAGTTGTTTTTTTATAACCTGTCATCTTTCAAAACATGTTATACAGGTTATAAGTAATGGGACAAGAGCAACAGCAGCTTTTGCAAAAAATAAATTTACGAAAACTTGCCTCACCCCAAAGTTAATAAAAAAAAGGGGTTAAACTTTTAATTTTGCTTTCATTTTTTGTAATAATTTATAAACAAAATGCGGGGTACAAAATTTGGGATCTGGGGGTTCTTTGACGAAAATTCTAATTCGTTCATGTTTTTGATGTTGCTATTAGGGGGCGCCAGCTAGGCCACCTCACTTTTTTTAAAAATAACTTTTTTTAATTTAGTATACTGACCTTTTTTTAAAAAAACGAACACTATAAACCCTTTTGAAACAAAAATGTTTTTTTTTATTCAAGTCTTTAGGATCAACTGTTTTCGAAAAAACCCATTTTAAAGGAACCATAATTTTTTATGAAAAATGAGTTTAGGCCAATTGTTTTCAAACTTTGCAAATTGATGTTCTTAACAGCTGAAAAAAAGTCTTCACGGGCCCAAAAAAACCAAAAACCCCCCAACCCCCCAAAATCTTCGAAAAACAAAGAAAAATTAAAAAAGTTTGTCACCCTGTATCTTGGTTATAAACTTTGGGATAAGGAAGTTTACGAAAATTGCATTTTTCGCCCTAAGGAATCTGTTGTTCCTGCGCCCCATTATTTTTGGGAACTTAAAAAAAGCCCCAAAATTGAATAAAAAATTGATAAATTATTTTTCCTTCATATATTAGGGGCGTTAAAAAGGTTTTTAAAAAAATAATTTTTTCTTAAAAATAGCCTTATCTATTTTAAAAAAAAATAAAACTTTAAAAAATGTTACTAAATTCTGCTTTTTTTTGTTTTAAAAAAAGGTGTAAATTCAGCGGAAAGAAAGAAGTTTAACTACTTAAAATGCCTATAATTTTGATTTGCCCCAACAGAATTGTGTAAACTAAGTGTCGTTTAAAAAAAAAGCTTTGCTTGTTAAGAAAAAAAAACCTTTACCATATTGGCTTTTGCTGCTCCCGCAAGAGGGCCTTTAGAAAATTAAAGGACTTTTGATTTTTCTTTAAAATTTTAATTAAAATGTTACAATGACTTAAAAAAAAGCAAATTAAAAATTAAAAAAAAAAAAAAACCGCGTATCAATATTTTTATTCGCTCAAAAGTTATTGTCAAAAATACGATTTTTTACAAAATTCGTTAAAAAAATATTTCCGTGATCAGGCTAGCCATAATAAATAAAAAATGTATTTAAACATTACTTTTATTACAATTTTATAAAAAATAAAAAACCCGCTGAAATTTTTTAAATCTAAGCTTAAAAGAAAACTATTGTATTTTGAATTTGCTCGATCATGTTCTTTTCGTGTTTGATAAAATTGAGTTTTTTTTACAAGAAAAATTAACACCTCCCTTCGGGGTTTTAAAAAAAATAAACTACTCCTTTCGGCTTAGCTTTTTGGGTATACAGAATTAAAAAAAAATTACGGGTTTATTAAGAAATATGCTCTGACATTTTTTTTTTAGTCACATGGAATTTCTTTTCACTAGAAAACTTTATTCCCTTTCCGCTTTTTCCCGGGGCTTTAAAAAAACAAAATTTTTAAAATATTATTGTTGCTTTGCCCCGTTGGCCTTTAAACACGCTTGCGTTTTTAAAGGCCGTATTATTATTTATTTAGTCTATTGTATACAAAGACTAATTTTAAAATCTTAAAGCTGACCTTTGTGTATCATTTTGTTTCTTTAGGCCTTTTAAAATACAAAATATAAATTAATAAAATGTATAATACAAGAAATATTTATGTTAGGGCAGAAAAAAAAAAAAAGGGTTTTACATTAACCATTTTTTATATTTTAAAATTAATATTATAAATTTTTTTAAGTCTTGTTTCATAAAAAGTTTTTTTAATTTTATTCAAAATTTTAAATTTTTTTGGGAATTTGATTTCTTGGATTTTCAACGGTTTCGCCCCGTTACATTTTTTTAATTATGGTTTTTTTTTTAATGTTCTTTTTTTCATTGTGGCAAATATATTTTTTTTTTTTTAATTAAAAAAAAAGTTTAAAAAAATTTTTTAATCCAAAAAACCCAAAACACTTGTTTAATATCATATTTTTTTTTTAACACAAAAACCCATGCTTTAATTTTACTTTAAAAAGCCCGTATGTGCCTATTTTTATTGACTTTTTAAACAATAGATTGCTTTACTATAAATATTTTTTTTTTTTTTTATCATAGGGCTGTGACAAATGATAAGTAGAAGGCATTTGTGCTGCAGAGACACATCTAGCAACCTAAATTCTATTTTTCGATAGCCAAAAGTACGCCAACATTTCCTTCTAAATCTTAATAAAATAATTTTTTAATCAGTTAATTGTTCTTATAATCGTGACAACACCGCCTTAATAAATTCAAATCATTCTTAAAAATTCTTTACCAATCTAAAAATAGTGAAACAAAGAAAAACCCACGTCGGTATGCAACGCTAACGCATCAACATGCTTTCTTGAACTTGTGATGACGTAGCAAGTCGATGCATTCAATGAGAGCTCGGTCCCCTTTGGTCGACGCGAAAGGATCGGGCAGTCGTGGTAAGGGGTAGGAGCGTTGAGAGAGCTTGAACCCGCGCGTAACGATTTTAAAAGTAGTAAGACATTGGGCTCTGTCAGTAAACTATTGCCTGAAAGATTTTTCTTTATTCTTTAGGACAACGTAAAAATTTTCTAACATTCAGGGCAATCACCGAAACGTTTTATTAAGTAGTTTATAGGAAAATAGTAATTGTTTTCTATAGTTTGTACAAAAGAAAAATTCCCCTTTAGTGTGAGGTCCTTTAAAAATGTTTCCTGGTGTAAATTTTTTAGTAGTCAATAAAATTTTTTATGCAAAGGTTAAAGGCAAGGTGTAATTAAAGTAAAATAAAAACTGTACCAGGGCCGCCAGTGTTTATGAAAGTGATTTATTGAATGGTATTGTGGAAGATTAGCTGAATAAGGGTAAATTTAAATTTTTTAAATTTTAAAAAAATTTGGGAAAAAATTTTTTCCCCCATGTAAAAAAAGTAGCAAGTGATACCGAACCCCCCAAAAAATTGAAAAAATTTTTTTAAAATTTGACTTTGAACAATTTAACTTCTGAAAAAAAATTACAACAATTTCTAATTGGGGTAACGAGATTTTTTTACACCTCATAGTTTTTGGGGAAAGGGGTTTTGAGTTACTAGCGAAATTTAAAAAAATTTTTTTTTGCAAAATTTTTTAAATGAATTTTTCTCCGTCTTTTTGACTAAATTTTGTAACTTTTTTCACATTCTTTAATAAATTAAGTTTTTTTAAAAATTTGTGGTTAGTTGGGGGTTTGGTTTTAAAGGGTTTTCGGGGCCCTTTTAAAAAAAGGGGTTTTTTATTTTTTTCCCTTTTTGGGGATTTTTTTTCAGAAAAACTAAATTAAAAAAAATTGGGGAAGGGGAAAAATTTTTTTTACCTTTTTTTAGAAAATGTAGTTATAAAATTGAATTGAGATGCTGATGAAAATTTTCCCAGTTACAAACCCTTTTTTAAAAAAAACAAAAAATGTGCGAAACGTTATTAAACTTCTACTGTTTATTTATTAACCTAAATAAAAAAAAAATTTAAAATATATTTTATATATATATATATATATATATATATATATATATATATATATATATATATATATATATATATATATATATATATATATATTTTTTGAAAAATAGGAAAACAATTTACTGTCAGGTAAAAAAAAATGTAACTGGTTTAAGATTTTTAAAAAAAGCAGAACCCTTTTTTTTTTTCTTTTTTCCCTGCGACTCTCCCCCCTAGACGCGTTTCGCCGCCAAGGGGGATTTTTTCAATGGGGGCTGTAGGAGTACAGTTAACAACAGAAAATAAGGGCTTTAAAGACAAAAAACCCCAAAATTTTAAAGGTTTTAAAAATATTTGCAAATCGAATCAGTATATTTCATCATTATATACCCACTCCAAAAAATCCCGATGTCGATTTGCTAAATGGATTTTAGCACGACGTCAAAGAGTGAGTTTTTTTTATCTCACCGAAAGGATTGATATATGTCTTTTTAAGTAGACCCTTGGTTATATATATATATATATATATATATATATATATATATATATATATAAAAAAAAGGGGGAAAATTAAATAACCCCCCTTTATTGCTTTAAATATTAATTTTGGAAAAAAAAATTTTTAAAAAAAAAATAATATTTTTTGGCCTATTTTTTGGGGAAAAACGTTATGGGGGAGGGTGTTTAAAAAAGCCGTACCCCCAAAATTTTTTTTTAAAAGACCCCTATTTTTTGTTTTTTCGATATCCCCAAAAAAACCCAAATTTTTTTTATCTAAATATCATACCCCCATATTCAATTGTTTACGAGATATTTTTTTTTAAAAAACGAATTTAGAATGAAAAAAAAGCCTTTATCTCTCAATGTTTTTTAGTTTTATGGTTTTAGTAGAGTGATAAAACACCCATAGTAATAATTAATAGGTAATTAGATATCAATGATGAGTAGAAATAGGTAAAACCCCAAACAAGAAAAAAAATTAAAACAATTTTTTTTTTATTAATAAAACCCTCAAAAAAAATTTTTTTTAATCCCCTATAGATATATGGTTACTATAATTCAAAAAAAGCTGAAAAACCCCCGAAAGTTAAACAACATTTTGAGCGGATTTTTCCCTTCTAAATTTGTATTAAAAAAGCGAATATCTCAAACAGTTGAACATACGGAATTTTTTTTGCTGAATAAAAAAAATCTAGAATTTTATGCAGAAAACAAAAATGTAACAAAAAATATGGGGAGTCATTTAAAAAAATGAACTTTGTTCTTTAATTTTTTTTGATACACCGTATAATAACGTTTTTAAAATATAATAAAAAAAACCCAAAAATTTTTTATAAAACATTTTTTCCCCAAATTTTAATTAAAAAGCAATAAACGGGGGTCCCATTCATAATTACCCGTTTTATATATAAAAATATATATATATATATATATATATATATATATATATATATATATATATATATATATATATATATATATATATATATATATATATATATATATATATATGTATAATATCATTTAAGAAGCAAACTTTGGGGTAAAAATCCGCCAAGGGTATTTTCCATTCTTACTCGTCCATGTCCTTTAACAAACTTTAACTTTACTTTAAAAAAGGTTTTCAATACTTTAAAAAAATAAAATAAATACCATTGTTAACTGTAATAGAAAGCTAGATTTATTACTTAATTTATTTAGTTAAATAGCTTTGCAGTGCAGTCCCAAACCTGGTTATGAAAAGAAAAAATCCAGTTACAAATGAGTGGCAGCTTCGATGGAACCGAACATCTAAAATATTGTAAATAACCATTGGATCTAACCATTCTATTATTAATTTTTAAATACTAATTTTAGGACGCATTTCAGTTGCCGTACGACCTATGTTATTGTTATTTTCAATATTGTTTTATATCAGAAATAAATAATACATTAAAGTAAATCGCTTATCCTGACATTCACCAATTGCTACTTCAAATATAAACATACCGACCCAAAAAATATAAGCTGTAAAGTTTCGACGGCAAATCAATTACTGTTTTTAAAGGGTAAAAGGATCAAAACTATTTAACATTTAAATAATAATCAACATTAAAAATTTTGGGTCTAGAAATACTCGGGCTCACTAGCTTCTTGACAGTGCTGACACATGACACATGCTTTTTTATACAGAGACTTGGCGCGTTATTTAAAATGTAGGCTTTTTCTAAATAATGCATTTAATGTAAAAAAAATCATTTTTAAAAGCTCTTTTTTAGTCTGATAAAAATTTGGGGAAAATAAAAGCCGCTTTGCTAACCAGAACCGACTAGAACTTAAGGCTTTTGAATTTGTCTTAATTATCCCTACATTAAAGATATTAACAAAATTTTTATAATTTTTAAGTTATACATTTTTTTAAAAGGGTAATCATATATTCCCCGGGTTTTTTCTAATACGTTGATAAAATTTTGTTTATAACTTCTATAAATTATTTAGACAAATTCAAAAGCAAATTCAAGTCGGTCATGGTTAGTTCTGGTTAGCAAACCGGCTTTTTATTATTTCCTCCAATTATATTTCAGACGTGAAAATGCGGGGACGTATTAAAAAAAACCCTTAATTATTACATTAAAATGTATTTTTTTAGCCGAGTCCCTGCATACTAAAGCGTTTATTTGTCAACACTGTCAAGAAGCTCGAAAGCCGGGGTATCTCTAGACGCAAGTACATTAAAATTATTTTTTTAAAATTAATCAAAATATATATTTTAAAATAATTATAAGAAATAACACAAAGCTGATCGTTTAAAAGTTTTACTTACCATGCTTAACAAGCCAGTTTATTTTCTTTTAAATAGATTCTTAATAAATTCTACCCAAAAAATGTTTTTGTTGGTCTAACAATATAAAAACATACAATAAATTTAGGAATGGAAGATTGAGAATAAAGTGTAACGCCCGATAAAGTGTGGAAGCATACTTGAGGTCCACTTAAAGTAAAGAAGATTTTCCGAAGGGTTTTCTATGTCAAATAAATAACCCTCTGTTATTCTAGTAGAATGCAAAATGTTTAGAAAATTGAATTTTAGCGCTCTTACTAGAAAATAGACATATAAAATACCAGGTTGAAAATAACAGAAAAAATTAAACAGATAATTATATTAATAACTGTATTAGTTATTATATTGGACATAATAAGTTTAACACGTATTTTTTATAAACACCTATTTACTTGATTTTTAAAGAATCTATTAACAAATATATAAAATATTATTAAGGAACAGTGCAAATATCCAGGTTTGTATTTTTAAAAACAAAGCTGATGATTTGCTCGTAGACAGATCGTTGGGCTTAAAAATAGCACAGATCAACATTTGATCTACGCGGGAACGCCAGGCCGGAAGCGGTTAGGTGCTACTAGGGTTTTTGAGGTCGCTGATTACCATGGGAAGTTAGTTAACCTTCATCACGTCAGGATCAAGGTCATTTGAAGGTCACGTGAAGAAAAAAACCATCGGAAAATTCAGGAAAAATTTATGCATATGTTTTTGAAGTCGCGGATTTCGAATCCGACATTTGAATTCAGCGACTTCAAAAACATATGCATCAATTTTTCCATATTTTTTCCATGCTTTGTTCTTTACTTGACTTTTAAATGACTTTGAATCTGACCTTATGAAGGTTAACTGAACTTAGATTCCAATTCGCCGACCTCGAAAACATACGTAGGATTTTTTTCAGAATTTTCAAATTGTACTAACATTTATATCCCAAAAATAATTTGAAATGACCGTAAATGACCTCTTGGATAGGTGTAAATAAACACTGGATTCAAACTTAGCGACTTTGGAAATATATGCATGAATTTTTCCAGATTTTTCAGATGGTTTTTTTCTTCACTTGATCTTCAAATGACCTTGAACTTGACGTGATGAAGGTTAATCGACCCTTTCATCGTAATTAGCGACGTAAAACCTTTAACCACGCGTTCCCGCGTAGATCAAATGTTGACCTGTGTAATTAGTACCACCTTTTGCCATTCGAGAAATAAAAAAAAAACATGTTTTAGTTTTATTTACTATTAAAAAAATGTCAAATAGCGTATTTACAAACATAACGTTTTTGAAAACACTAAGCTAAGTACGTTTATCTCGTAAAATTTCAATGCGATTAAGTCAAGTGTCTAAAAGCACGTCAGGATTAAATATATTTTTATTGCATATTTTTTTATTGGATTAAAATTTTATTTTAATAATCTTCAAAAGTAAAAAAAAATAAGAAAGTAAAAGGAAAAAAAATTAGCTTTTTTTGTCGTGATTTGTGTCGAATTTTTCGTTTATTGGTTTCCTGATTTTGAAACAAAATATGATAATTATGAAAGTACCGACAATATGCGTTTTAACAGCGTTTTATTTTATTATATATACAAGTTATCGTAATAGGTACACCGAACATCTGAATAATAATACTGGTAACTTTAATTTAGCCCGATTTTTACGACTAAAAGATAACATTAATTAAATTCGCCTTAAAAAAGGATTAACTTAAATTCGTTCCAAAAAAACGTAATCTAAAAAGATGTTTAGATCACTGATTTTGAAAGATGAAGTGTCTCAGATGCACAATATAAACATAGTATATGACTAGTAACAAACTCCACATCTAAAACAAACATAGTATATAGCAGTGGCTGCTCTTCCTTAGGTTTGCAGGTTTGCGCAACCCCTAAAAAAGGTTTAAAATAAAATTATATATATATATATATATATATATATATATATATATATATATATATATATATATTTATATATATATATATATATATATATATATATATATATATATATATATATTAATCATAACATAGTTAACATTTTTTTTAAAATTTTTTTCGAAAACGTATAAATATTACCTGAAAAAAGCCAAATTATTTAAATAACTTGACCTTTCGCTAAAATATCATAATTTAAACCGCGTCGCTCCCAAGGATGCCTATGCGATAGTTGCAATCAAAATGCAAGCCCAATTGGATTCATTAGAGTACGCGTAAGTATATGGAGTTGCCTAACTTGGCATTGGGCAATTAGTTCATAGCGTCAGGGTTTGAGTCCAAGTCCAAACCTTTGTTTATCTCGCAGGGTGATTTACGATTTATTGAAGTATAATTTGTTATTTTGGTTATCGCGCGGTGCGTGTGTTTAAAATAGCCATTTGTATTATTTTTATTACAGTTTTTTTTTTTGTTTTTGTTGTCTATTTATTTTCATTAATTGTGGGACAGGGTTGGAAAACCGTTTTTTATATAAAAACCACCCCTGGTTTTTTTTATTTAAAGACATTGTAAAAAACTGAAAAAAAGAATATTGTTTTTAAGAAAAAATTTAAATATTTATACCATTCTTCTTACAAATTAACACTTATTTTCGCGATCGTTTTATCAACTATAAAATACGAACTTGCAAATGCAAATAAGTGAAATACAGACACGACGGAAATCCCTGAACTTTTAAAAAAAATTATGTTTTGTTTTATCCTATCTAAATCAAAGCAGTTTTAGTTTGACTAGCGCTTCATGTATGCAGATGCGATATTCTTTTAATCGGTTCGGATTGTAAACAAACCTAAAGAAAATTAATTTTGGAATTTGTAAAGTATATACAAAGAATTTAATTAAAAAAAAACTAAAAAAACATTCAAAAAATAATTAAAAAAAGAATTTAAAAAATGCTATTTAAAAAACCCTGAGTGATTTTTAAGGTGGGTTTTTCCGAAAAAAAAACCCAGTGGGCTTTTTTGGGTTATCCACTGGTCAGCCAACCCTGTTGTGATAATTTATTTTTTTAAAGAACCATTAGAATGGCAACCCCTTACTTTTAACCAATATGTCGTCAATTATATAGTAGGAGAAGACAAAAAATATTCTATTGGTCTACACTATATTTTTAAATAAATTACTCCTTTAAATCATTCATCATTACTACTTGGCTCACCCTGTATTTAAAGGGTGTATTAAGGGTGTAGCATTTAGTAACTAGATATTAAATATAGAGATAAACAAGACGGTTACTTTGTTTTATATGGGAAATAGGTAATTAATAATTGCATGAAAGACAAGACTTTAAAAGTCTACGTAAAAATAAATATTTAAAAACAAGACATTTAATATAAGAAAACATGATAAAAAGATTAAACAATCGTTTAATGAAATATAAAAAAATACATAAACTGTGTAGTAGTAAATAATATATCATTTATATTAAAAAAGATACTTGTAACTTTCTAGTACGAGTATATGTAACTCGTTACATATTTTTTTATTTTCTTTTAAACTTTTTATTTGCAATTTTTACATAAACAGTTTCTAAGCAAATTAATGGTTTTGCTAAAAGTTGCTTAATAAAGCCAAAGATGTTTTAATTTTTATATATTTTTAATCTTAACAATAAGTTGTAGGAACTAAAATATTTTAATTTATTGACTTAAAGGCATAATAGTTTGCAGTAAATGTAAAACAAGTATTTTACTAAATTTGGCGCAACAAATAAAGCCAGCTACCTAATTTACAAAAGCAAATTGGTTTTCTTTAGTACAGTTCAGAATATGGTAGTAAAGATTTTTTCAAAAATTCTAAATATTATAAAGATACAGCAGTTAGAAGAGGCATATGTCGCAGATTAATGGTAAGTTGGGATTTTTATAGTTGTAACTTATAGACCACGGAATGGTTTATTATCACTTTAAAATTTAAAATATTTTTTTTAACAAAAAGTTGACAAAAAATACATGCAATTTAAATTGATTTTCTTCTAAGTCTGTCAAAATTCCAGTTTTCAAAATTTTTTTTTCATAGAAGTCCGTTTCATGTATTTAAGCTTACAGATTAAAACGCTGCCGATATATTCGACGCAAGTGTATTCAAAGCGCTATCACTTTGTAATTTTAATAAATATTTTTAGCTAAAAATTTATATGTAAACTCTTGAAACACTTATAAATAAATGACAAAAACTCCAAAGTTCTATCTCTTCACTTCTTTACACAAAAATCCCAAAAAATATTGCAAATCAGACCTCCAAATCAGGAGAACCAACTTCGAACCAGAGTGGGGTGTAGTTTGACCGATGATATAAAAATAGTTAAGAAAATGATTACTGATGAATGCCAATTTTTTTACGTTTGATCACTTATATTTTTTTTAAAGTGTATATACAAAAAAAAAATATTAAACACAAAAATTGTAATGTGTATTATTCGTACATCTTGTCTAAAATTTTAGAAAAAACAAAGCACGATATTTATTTTATAATCCTTTATCTACAACACTAACTTTTAATTACACAAAAATTTTGCAAGAAAAGCCATTGTGCCACAAAACTTTAATAATAAGTGATTTTGTTTAATAAGCTTACATTAAATGATTTGCTGTGATCTGCCACCACAAGACAAAAACCAATTAAAATTTAATTTTCTGCGTACTCGCAACATCTGTTAAAACTTAATTTAAGCCCTTTATTCTTAAGAAAATAGCTCTATTATGAAATTTCATTAGTGGTCTCTTATTATTTTACCGCAATACTTGTTTAAAACTTTTTTTAAAAGAATAATGTACGATTAAAATTTAAATGTATTTGTTGTCTGTTTTTTTAACTTTATTTACAGGGTGTAGCATAAATATAGAAAATATATAAAACTGTGGATTTGTTGGTAATTTTTATTTCGCTTGTAGACGTTTAAAACAAAATACCGCTAACTAAATTATAAAATTAAATATAGTTTTAACTTACAAACCTAAAGTATCAAAATTAATTAACAATAATTAATTCAACAAAAAAAAAGTACAAGGGATGCTAAAAATGTTGTCCTTTTGCTAAAATGCATTTCCCAATGTATTTTCTTAAAGTTCACCTAACTCTGCAAAAATATCAGACATCCCTTGAATTTGCCGACTTTCCATTATAACTTGTTGATGAAGAGCCTGCACGTAAGGAATTTAATGTTTTGGAATAAGGGTTTGAAAGCAATAATAATATGGCCTCCTTATTTTCCTGACCAAAACCATTTGAATTAATATTTATGGTAAAATTTAGTATATTCCTTTAAAATTTCTGACATGTAGACTTTTCATCAAATAGTTAAAATTGGATATTGGCAAATTCGAAAGACGCCTGGTATTTTTGCACGAGTAAAAGAATCTATGAAGAAATGCATTAAAAACTTATTGCAGCTGTTTTGAAATGTTTTTCTGTTTAAAAAATTATTGTTAATTGTTAATAACTTTTTTTTGAAAGTAACTAGATCCAAGATTTTTTTTTAAATGTGCATGCGACTAGTTTTTAAAAATAATTAATATTGTTTATATTTTCCCGTTTTCCTGTTTACGCAATAAAAAAAATTGGTCTTTACAAAAAGCCTAATTGCAAAAAAATGACAAGAGATACAAAGAAAATTTGGGCGAATTATTTAGTTTGTAACGAAAAATTGAATTTGATGAAATGGTCAAAAAAAATTCCAGGGGCGTATTATATTTTCTTATTTAAACCCTGCGGTAAACTAAGTAAACTACTAAGTAATTTTTTTTAATGTGACTAGGCTACTATCAAATTAGGCTTTGCCTAAAATTTCGTTTTAATATCTTTTAGCGTCCAAAAGTTATTACGCCAAAATATTCTTTTTTAAGTTTTTAACACTCTGTAACTTAGAAACCAATATTCGCAAATCAAAACTTCATATAGAAGAAATTTTAATTTTTACTAAGAAATCTACTGTTTTATTTATTTTCAACATTTATGTTCCATTATGTCTTAAATATGATTTGTACTTATTAAAGGAGTGTTTGAAGTTTACAAAAATTCACTTTTACACATAATTTTCTTAAAAGTCATTAAAAATATAAAAGATACATAAATAAATAATTTCAACATTACAACTAAAACTGCGGAAAAGGTTTAAATAAACATTTTAAAGTGTTTATGTTACCAACAATTTCCTATATTTATTTTTTATAGTTTTATGGCTGATGACGGGTAACAAATAAACTTAACATAAGTCTAAAAACAGTATAAGAAGAAACTAGATAAACTGCCTTCGCCGCGTTGTTACACCTCTTTTCATTAGATCAGCAAAATTAAACAACGTCGGTCGAGGTTAGTAGTCTGATGGGTGACTATCGGGCGAAGGTCCCTGTTTTTTTAACTTTTGGTTTATTTAAACACAACAAAATTTTCCCTATTTTACTTAAAAATTTGCCGGATTTTTTGTGGAAATTACGGGTTAACCATCTAAAAATCCAGAATTCACGGTACTTAGTACGTGGGCTGTCATAAAGACCAAAAAGTTGAATAAGGGCCAGAAGCCAATTAGTAACTAACTACTCAAAATTTTAGACTAAAAAAGGTTATTATCCTTAAGATTTTTTTGTGTTTTGGCTTTTGGCTTTAGCCATATTTTTAACAAGAATTTTTAGGAGGTCCATAAGGCGACTTTTTTCACATAATAAATTGACTTGAAATAATTTTTTAACAAACAATTTAATAAAAAACTCAAAACTTAAGGTCAAAATTGTGCGTTTTATTACAATAGACTACAGCAAGTAATTTAACAAAGAATCTATGGGGGCCTAAATAATTGTTCCAAACGCTTAAAATTGTTAAAATTTGGCTGTCTTCGGTATGGTCGGTACGGATATTTTTGAAAACACGTATCTCTCGCACTAACAGAATTCTTTTAACTTTGAATTAAATATTAATTTAAAGTTCACATGCATTGTTTTTTTTTTACTATTTTTTTAAATCTATCTTTTAATTTACATTTTTTAGTTATGGCAATACCGGAGAACCGATTTTAAAGTCCCGGGTTTATACATAGTTTTTACCTAACTACCTAGTAAAATCCAAATATTAGAAAACCCAAGTTGAAACCACAAAATTATAGATAATAATCCCATGTTATAATATTTAACCTTAAGGAAACTACAACTCCATTAATGTCATATCAAATTATTCATTTGTTCTTAGCTTGTAAAATAGAAGCCATTTTAGCGTATGATTTGAATGTGATGTAAAATTTTTATATTAACAAAGATACACAAGAGCTAATAAAATTAAAACAAAAGATGGCATGTTTTACAATAAAAAGAATTATACTAACGGCCGAGTGATGATCGCGTGGTTAAATTTAGTAATGGACTTAGCAATTGTTAAAAGTTAACAACGGTTTAGAATGTTTAACAAAACGTCATTTTCAGTGTTATTCAATGATTTTAGTAGGCATTCTGTCAAAATCTAACATTTTGTTAAACATTCTAAACCGTTGTTAACTTAGCAATTGATAAAAGTTAACAACGGTTTAGAATGTTTAACAAAATGTCAGATTTTGACAGGTTAATAATAACCGATATACAGGACCATCGTAAAATCGAAAAAAAAAAATCAAAAACGCCCTGTATCTCCAAGATGAATCGAGGTAGCCTTAAAATTTTAACACATTTAAATATGTTTTAAAAATCCGTCTCAAAAATAAACAAACAAAATTGCGCTTTTACGGTTTTCTGAAAAACCTCATAATTGTCGATTGTCCACTTGTATAAACTAATTACTTAATCAGTTAAACTTAAGATAATAAAATTTTCTATTTTGCACAAATTAAATGCATATTTAAAATCTTAAAATTAAGCATGTAGTGTTGATAAGGTACATTATATTTAAAATAGCAAAATAAAAAAAAAATAGAACAGCAAATGCTTTTGCAATATTTTTTGTTATTTTTAAATACCCCAAATAAAATAATTTATTTTGCAAGTATTGACTTTTTATTTTTAGTTTTCGGTTAACCTTTTGTGGCAGTCGTGCAAATTTATTTCTTTTAACAGGTCTATAACGTGAATAGTAATATTTAAATAAAATACTATTTTGTTTTAACTGCATAATTTAAAAAATGTTGGGATAGATTAAAATATTTTATTTAATGTAAATTAATAAATTTCAGGGAATTAAAATTTGCTTTATTAATAATCTTTAAATGGTAAATATTCCGAGATAAGTAACTTCCGCCTTTTTCCGTGTCTTATAAAGTTAATTTGTGCAAATTAATCGCTTGCTTAAGAAGTCGTGTTATCCAATTATTGAATGAAAATGCGGAGAGG
>JAHBCN010020732.1:0-14801 GCA_019359885.1 Listronotus oregonensis
GGGCGCCTTTACCTTGGGAGTGGTTGCTAAACCATCTCGGGGTGGATTTTTTATCTTTTGACCACAGAAATCGATAGAAAAACGATTTCTAAGCAAAAAATGTTCGATGCATTTTTTTTTTGGTAAAATGCATACTTCTCGAGTTATTTGCGATCGAAAGTCGGAGTTTTTCGTCAATAAAATCAACATTTTTAATCGTTTTTTTTCTTGGAAATAACTCAATAAGTATACATTTTCTTAAAAAAAAACTTTAATAACAAAATTATAACTTTAATAAAAACAAATAAAATGTTTTTTTGTAATTGCTGTGGGACCAATACAAACCAAGTTGTGGTTTGTTAAAAGTTAGCTGTTATTCATCAAACACAAAATTTCAGAGTTTCAAAGGCAAATAACGCAAAATCTACGTATTTTTTGAGAAAAATAAATACTTACTTTTTTGAAGCATTTGCAAAGACGTTTATTTAAAAAAACAATATATGTCATAAAAATTGAGTGAGTTATGAAAGTCAAATTTCAGAATTTTAATAAAAATTACCTTTTCTTTAAAATAACTCAAAAACTAAGGGAGATACGTAAAAATTACTGGAGTATCAAATTGTAATTTTTTAAATTACAAACATCTTGCTTTTTAAAAATTTACTGTATGATGAAAATTAAGTGAGACATGAACGTTTAAAACGCGTGTGTATAGACGAGCACTGCCTTGTATTAGCCCTTTAAACTCACTCCTTTAAAAAAGTAAGTGCTTTAAACAGTTTTAATATATAGGACCTTATAGCTCTTGAAAAAACCAACAAACTGAATGAGTTATGCTTAGAAAACCATTTTTTGGAGCATTTTAAAAGCAATTAGATATTTTTTTAAATCAAAATAGAAGTTGATTTTAAACGGCTGAAATATTACAAACAATGTTTCACAGAAACAAAATACTACTTTTTCAATTTACTTAAGTCAAATTTTACTCAACTTAAGCTTTAATGTATAGTTTGCTGGGTTTTAGCAATAAGGGGGAGTTTTCACCCCTAAAAAATAAAGAGCGCCCATTAGCATAATATAACTTAAAAATAAGGTAAGTGCAGCTTACTACAAAATCTTTGCTAGTATGCTTAAGAAAGTTATTAAAAACGCTAAAAAAGTCTATAATACAAAATATATAGAAAATTCAAAGAATAAGGGAAAAGCAACTTGGAAAATTATCAATAAATTAACAAGAAAAGAACCGGAAACAAAAACTGTTTTTGATGGTATCAGGGGTGTGTATAAGGGAAATCGGATAAGGACATACTAAACAAAGTAAACTCTACATTTTTGAATGCCTGCCCTGATGTAAATAAAAATAAAATTCCAGATTACAATAAAATTCGGACTGTTAAAAAATCAATATTTTTATATGGAACTACAACAGATGAGGTAATTAAATGTATTCAGGGACTAAAAAGGAAAAAGTCAGTAGGGAGGATGAGATTCCAGTTGCTCTTCTTAAAAAAGTAACCGACTTAATAGCTGAACCAATTAGTCATATTATAAATCTAACATATCAGATAGGTGTTTTTCCTACTAAACTAAAATGGGCACATATTAAAGCTATTTATAAAAAAAAGGTGATGCTGATAATCCTAAGAACTATCGCCCAATATCTCTCTTATCAAACATAAATAAAATATTTGAAAAACTGTTACATGAAAGATTGATTAGGTTCCTGGATGAGAGTGGTGTGATTGTCGATTGTCAATATGGTTTCAGAAGGGGCGTTCAACAATAATGGCTATTTATTCAGCTCTTATAAGAATCTTGGACTGTATGAATGAAAATGAGCATACCGTTACAGTTTGTGTGGATTTGTCTAAGGCCTTTGACGGTGTTGACAATAGTATTCTTATCGAGAAGCTGGAGCGTTATGGTATTAGGGGAACTGCAAAACAGCTTTTAGTGTCATACTTAAAAGATAGAAAACAGCAACTAGTTGAAAGAAATGAAGAAGGTTGTTTAATAAAATCAGATATAGAGGTTGTAAAAAAAGGAGTTCCTCAGGGTTCCATCTTGGGGCCACTCTTGTACATTCTATATACTAATGAACTGCCAGAGACCATAAAGGAACACTTGGTTATGTATGCTGATGATACTTCTGTTATCATTAGTGAAAAGAATGATTTTGATATTGAAAGACATATTGAGGGCTCGCTTGAGGATTTGAAAGAGTGGTTTTTAAAAAATAACTTATTAATGAATGTAGAAAAAACACAAATAATGAAGTATTCAGCAAGAGAAACGGAGCCAGTTGTTTACAGTGTAGGTAATACCGATTTCTTAACTACAAATAAGATCTCCTTTCTGGGCATGGTCATTGACCAAAGACTAGACTGGAAAAGTCACGTTGAGGGTCTATCAAGTGAGCTTTCAAGGTACTGCTATGCGGTTAGGATAATAACGAATGAAGTTGGCATGGAGGCAGCACTTCAGGTGTACCATGCACATATCATGTCAAGGATAAGGTATGGAATTATTTTTTGGGGTAACTCAGTGGATGCGGGGAGAGTTCAGATACTACAAAAGAGATGCTTAAGATTAATATTTGGGAAGGAAACGGGATAGTTGTAGACCTATATTTGCTAATAAAAAACTTTTAACTGTTGTAAATTTATATATTTTTGAATGTATTAAATTTGTTTCAAATAATGGGATCTTATTTTCTGAAAGTAATAAAAAACGTAATTATAACACAAGAAAAAGAAACGAGCTAATGTTAGATAAGACAAGATATACATTTATACAAAGAAACGTTCATAACAGTTTGATTAAAATTTGGAATAAGGTCCCACACGATCTCAGGTGCTTGTCAGAAAATATATTTCTAAAAAAGATAAAAATATTCTTGTGTAGCAATCCGTTTTACTCTGTGACAGAATATTTCCACTGTGTTGTAAGTGTGTAATGTTAAAATGCTAATGTAAATAGGATTTTATTGATTGTTGTTTGATTTTAATTTTAAGTTGTTTTACATGTGTAGTATATATATTTTATTATATGTTTAAGATTTGTAAAATTGTTCATTTTACTGTTCAAAAACATTTTTTAACTTTTAAAATAGTGTGACACGTTCCACACCTCATTTTGAGGTATATATTTGTATATTTCTCTATACTTTGGAACAAATAAACGTATATTTATTTATTTATTTATAGATTTTGAAGAGAAGGGTAAGTTAATCTTAATCCCAAATTTTCATGCAAATTTATGTTTTTTAAAAAAATTACGCACTTTTCTAGCTTCGTTTTCTGTCATTTTGACAAACGGCTTCTAGATATCTTATTATAAAAATGTTATGTAAAGGCGGAATAAGGGCTAATGTCATTCGTTTGGTTGTAGAAAAAATAGGTGTATAGTATAGGATTTTAAAACTATTTTTAATTTTATTTTCGTTGATATTGACTAAGTTATTTCTGGACAGAGTACCCTTTATGTTTCAGTAATAAGTACCGATTTACCCTGTATGTTTAATTACGTAAAAATAAAATAAATTCTTAGGTAAACAAAACTAGTTTTACTAGTAAATCCTTAATGTTAAAAAACCGAACGACTGTCGCTTCTGGGTTCGCAGAAATTGGTGATTTCTTTTTCTTTTTCGAACCAGGCTTCTTTCGTAATATTGGGACTCGTCAACAGGATTAGGGCCACTAGAAAGAAAACAATCTTAAAATACAACCTAACAAAATCCATCTTGGCACGAAAACAACTATCCAAAACATTTACTCGTAATAAAACGAAGATAAGCAATAACATACTCATAATATACAGGCTGTTTTAAAACCTGTCCCTAAAATATTTATAAGGATACCTAATATAAATACTTAGGTTAGGGGGAGGGGCGAGAAAAACTTTTTTTGCAAATTAACGCAAAATATTTTTTTTTATTCAATAAAAAAATTTCGTACAAACCTTTAGCTGTTATAAAAATTGCACAAAAATGTTGTGCATTTGTTTGAATGCTTATTTGTGCTCGAGAAATCCAATTTTAGCGGACTTAACTAATTTTCTTATGTCGCAAAATTTTAACCATCAATGTAAAACTACTCTTTAATTAAGATCTTGTTCAAAAACTTAACAAAAAACTCCTGATAATTCAATATCAGTTTCCTTTGACATAAAAAGCATGTTTTCTAATATACCAACAAACGAATGCTTAGTACTTATTAATGAAATTCTACAAAAATCCAATATTAATCCTATAATTCTACCGAAATTCTATCCTTTTTTTGAAACATGTTTGTCACAGACGTATTTTCAGTTTAATAATAAGTTCTACTTACAACACACAGGCCTACCAATGGGTTCGCCTCTTAGCCCCTTTTGGCAGATATTTTCATGTCAGATATAGAAAATAAAATTCTTAGTTCAGATCTAGGCAAAAACCATATTCACTTTTGGTACAGATATGTTGACGATGTTCTCGCATGCTTTAAAGGTACAAACGAACTTCAAATTTCTTACATTATATTAACAGTGTTCCCCAAAAATTCAATTCACTTTAGAAAAAGAAGACAACAATGAAATAAATTTCTTAGATCTAACCATATCCCACGTAAATAATCAGTGCACTTTTAAAGTTTATCGAAAACCAACATTTACAGGTATTACTATCCCCTGACTCTTTCCACCTTCCCAAAAGCTCAAAATTCGTACTAGATTTGCCCTCTTTCTGGAAGAGCTACAGAGAAACTTTGTACCATTGAAAATATTGCACAATCAAATAAATTCTCCAAACAAACCATAAAGAAATTAATAACCAAAAAAAAAAAAACGCTTAGCCAATTAATCTATCCAAAAATTAAAGATCAAAAAAAATAACCAAAAATATGTATCCTTATCGTATTGCGGCACCCTATCAGAAAAAATAGCCAACACTCTATCCAAACACAATATTAAAGTTGCTTTTAAATCTCAGAACAATATATCGAATATTATTTATAACGCAACAAATTTAATAAATCAGGAGTTTATAAGTTGAAATGTTCAGGATGTGATAACTTTTATATAGGACAAAGCGGAGGAGCATAAAAACTCGCTATTTAGAACATTTTAGATCCTATAGACTACAAAATACAGACTCTACTTTTGCTAATCATTGTTTAGAACAAAAACACAAATTCCCTAATTTAAAAATATAGAAATATTACCTATTCAACCAAGGGCCATAAATTAAACTACTGGAATCCCCAGAAATATACAAAGGCAATAAAAATAATAATGTACATCTGTTTAATGACCAAACCGAACTTGTATTTTCCCCCCTATTTACTGTCGCCAAACCATAATAAACTGTTAATTGCTCCGCCGCTTCCTAAGAATATATTTACCTCTTGGGATAAATCCCTTATTTTGTTTGATACTTTAGTCTGAAAAAGATTTTTGTTTGAAAATGACTCTGTGAGTTGAAACTGCAGTAACAATAATTGTGAATATATTTTAGTGGTAAAAAAACATAGTAATTTTATTTATCAGTGTTCTTCATAACTTTGTTTTAGTAAGGTAAATCTTATTTAAAAAAGAAACCCTTAAAATAAACGTATGCGGACTTAAGTTAAACTATGTCGTTAACACTAAGTTGAAATAAGCATACGCCAGTTTAACTATTTTAAACACAAACAAAAAAAATTAATAACCATAATTAAAACTGAATTCAGTCAAAAAATAACTTTAAATTGGGAAATACAGCCAAAATTTAGAGCTTAAATTCAGCAAACTCATTGCCTAAATGCCAGTCGATTACTAATTGTGCACTGTGCATTGTGCACAGGATATCCCGGCTCAGCACTTGCTACAGTCACCCAAATAAGTAGAGTTTCTTTGGTGAAGAAATAGTATATTACATACCCAGGTGGAAAGTGTTTCATTTCTGTCGAGAAGATGACGAAGCAAACTTTTCTCGAGACGGAATGTTTTCCCCAGGTTTTTCTATTTATTTACAACCACTTTTATTCATTTCCTATTATTTTAAATTGAAATTATGAAAATTGATCCGTAATAATTTTATTAGGCGGCTGTGCTTCCAATTTGTATCGTTGTCATGGTAACGGGTTGTCAAAGGGTCAATACATACATTAAAAAGGCGCTTTAAATTTGAATAGTAATTTGTTTTAATTTCTCAAATCCAAAAAAAAATGTTATCAGATGAGGAATTTGAGTTTGCTGCTACTCCACCAGAAATTTGAGAATATTATTATTATTAGAATGCGAATATTCGTGTGTCACTATACCATTTTGAAATATCAATATTCAATGAAATTACAAAAAAAAATTACTTTCCAACCGTGAGCACTTTCCACCCGGGTGGAAAGTAGAAGTCAAAAAACGTCAATTTTCCACCTTTCAAAGATAGGTAAAATGTCATTATTACATGCATGGTTGTAAATAAATAAATTTTCTTTTTAAAGCAGTTTTAAAAAATGTTTTCAAATTTACTTTTGTTGAGATTGACTAAGTTGTTTATGACCAAGGTATCGGTTAATTTTTAAAAGAAAATTTTAAACCACCCTAAAGCAACATGGTTAATGTTGAAAAAGTTGGTAATCTTTGCGCAAGGTATTTAGGCTGCTATTTATGACATTTTAACTTCACTTAATATACCAATCTGATGGCTTAGTATGGAAACCTCATATTACCGTTTTTTTTTTCAAAAATTACATTTTGGTGGTTTTAGATAGAAAATTACGTATATTATAAATAACAGCTGTTACAAAAATTCCATCGGCGCAGGGCTGCTCTCTACAGACAACAACAGGAACCACATATATCAACTGCTCCCAAGATTTAGTTGGATTTTATGTAAGGACCTTTTAAATCCAAGGAAAATTGGCTACATTTTTTAAGTGTTCACGTGTTTTTATTTCAGTTAATAAAACATTTAAAAATTAAAATCTTTCTAGGCGAAATAGTGCAGCAAATTAGTTTTGTGTGTCTCTTGTAAAATTTATATTTTGTGCCATACGAGGTTTTCATTCAAGCTTAAATTGCTAATTCTTTATATGTACAGTGTGTCCCAAATTGGGCCTACATGTATTGGTAACTCGGGAACCATTAGAGCTACAGTGTTGGTTAAATTAGGAAAGTTTTAGACAATTTAATTGCGAAATTAAATCTGCTTCTAGATTTTATTTTTCTTTTATGGTTTTTGAGATAATTAAGAAAAACCAAAATGGTGCATTTTTAACTTTTGCCTGTAGCTCGCAAACTACCAATTTTACGGGTTTTAGATTACTACATTATTAGAACACTTTTTTAAGAACAATTTAATTTAAGTAAAAATATTTTTCTAACTTCATTTGTTTTTAAGATATTTACCCAAACTTTGGATTTTCATACGGACGCCATATTGGATTTTTACATTTTTAATAAGAGCTCTTCAAGAGCTTTTCATTGATGTATCACAAGTCTAGGTTTTCAGATTGCTTAAGCTCTAAAAACGATAATTTTGGTTTATTTGATAGTAGGCTTAGACTAGTCTGCGTAATGGCCGCCCCGTTTAATAAAAAACAATTGATACGCATCTTATAATTCAAATAATGTAAATGTCAAATTGCATCTTATTTCTCGTTTAGAAACGCCTTTAACAAAAATTTAATTTTATTAAATGGGGCGGCCATTACGCAGTCTAGTCTAAGCCTACTATCAAATAAACCAAAATTATCGTTTTTAGAACTTAAGCAATCTGAAAACCTAGACTTGTGTTACATCAATGAAAAGCTCTTGAAGAGCTCTTATTAAAAATGTAAAAATCCAATATGGCGTCCGTATGAAAATCCAAAGTGTGGGTAAATATCTCAAAAACAAATAAAGCTATAAAAATATTTTTACTTAAATTAAATTCTTCTTAAAAAAGTGTTCTAATAATGTAGTAATCTTAAAACCGTAAAATTGGTAGTTTGCGAGCTACAGGCAAAAGTTAAAAATTCACCATTTTGGTTTTTCCTAATTATCTCAAAAACCATAAAAGATAAATAAAATCTAAAAGCAGATTTAATTTTGCAATTAAATTGTCTAAACCTTTCCTAATTTAACCACTACTGTAGCTCTAATGGTTCCCCAGTTACCAATACATGTAGGCCCAATTTGGGACACACTGTATACTATAGTTTTAACCTTATAGACAAAAAATATTGTTTTTTTAGCAGGCACTTACTGTTAAATCTGCGATATCTTCTGGATATAAAATTTTAGTTACAAAACCTAATACTTTAAAATAGTTAATGTTAAAAAGAAAATAATAAACTGCATAAAATTAAAACCGCTTAAAAATCTGAACAAAAAGTAATTCCTTCTTCAGTCGTATAGATTTAACATTTTTAGTTTCTTTTATGCGCTACTGATCCTTGCTGCTACAAACATTTTAATAAACTTGCTTTTTGGATACAAATATTACTTTAATAACAGGAAGGAAGCGGATTATTTATAGAAAGTAATAACAATTTGTTTTATTAAAATGAAAATATCCTTTTAATTTTAAGGATCGTCCAAAGCTGGGACTTAGGAGGTTATAATCTGAACTAAATATAAAATATTTTAAATTTTAAGCCTCGGTATTTATCTCTATAACAAGAAGTTTTGTGGCCCCGTGAGTAAGCACATACAAATACATCACAGGGTCCAAATTTTACCTGGCGTGATGAGTTCTAGTCTCGCGAAATTTAGTGGTAGAGTACTTTTTATAAAAGACAGTATGGCATTAATGTCCTTTGTCGCATTGAAACATCGCTCTTCATCAGATCAGACCCATCAGGCTACTAACCATGCCCGACGTTGCTTGACTTTGCTGATCTCAAACTCAAACAAGTGCTATATTGATTTTTGGTATTTTACGTTTCAATGTAAATTTAATGAAAGGTAAAATACCAAAAATCAATATAGACTTGTTTGAATTTGAGTTTGAGATCAGCAAAGTCAAGAACTCGGGCGTGGTTAGTAGCCTGATGGGTAACCAGACTTTAATGGAGGGTAAAATCGGTGTGTAAAGTATAGTCTGTCCAAAGTATACCGTGTTAGCTCTTGCCTTTATTTATGGATTATACCTGCCGACAGCAATAAAACTGCGGATCGGTAGGTATTAAAGGGCAGAACATTAGGGACGGACTTTAATAATATAAAGATTTATAATTTATTGTTTATTTAGGTAAGTATAATCTTAAAATTACATTAAGAAATTAAATATATGCAAAGTTTTGATAAATTTATAACTGCATTATCTATACATAATTACATTTTTAATCTAAATCTAATTCTGTTTCACTATCAGAGTCATCATTGAGATTAATTACAATAGGATTTATGTTGTTTTGGATAGAAATCTAAGAGTCCTCCAATTTTTAAAAAATGGGGGCTGGGTAGTTTATTTTCCAGCCTTTCTCGGACAAATAGCATATTGTTTTTTTTTTTAATTGCATATGAATTTAGGACTTCCAAAAGATGCGTTTTTTGTAACTGAATTTAAAATAAATATAATTTTCTAACAAATATTCCTGGATTTTAGTTTTTGAACTTAATGAAGCTGGTGCTTTGTGTAGCAGACGGCTGTGGTAGCTTGCGTTATCCATGACAATAACACTTTGTTTGGAATATTTTTTAAAAGATAATTTTGAAACCAGTTTTAAAAAAGTTCTGCACTTGTATCCTCATGATAATCCAAGCAGTTTGAGTCAAATCCGTCTTCTGAACCAGCGTGTATTGTGGTAGGTAATGCGTTTTCCTTTATTTGAAGGTGCTTTCGTCTAACAGTTTTGACTGGAATCAACCCATCCTTTGGATACTGTGTCGTGTGTATCGAACCATGTTTCATCAAGGTAAATTATGGATCTGTTTTCTAACCTATATCTTTTAATTTCTTGAAGGTAATTAAATCTGCAAGTGCGTAATCTGTGTGATTCCAATCCCATTTTACAAACAACTCCATGGAGGGTGGCACGGCTAATATTTATATTCGTTTCGTCTTCGTCTAGCTTCTTTTTCAGATTTATTTAAGGTAGGAATAACTCCGCTTTCATAAAGACAATATATTTTCCTTCTTTTTAGATCCTGATCACTATTGTCTATACGGTAAGATTGAAAATCACTACGTTTTTTCTTTTGTTCAATTCTTCGCTAATAATAATATCCCTTATCGATGATAATGGAGTTTTTGTTAGTAGACAGGTTTATTTTAAAGCTTCTTGTTTAATTAGAACTCTACTGATTAAAGTTTCATACACATTTTTCACAACCTGTCCTTATGAACAAATGGGTTTACCCAATAACAATAGGTAATAAAATCGTTAAAGGTTTATTGGGGTATGGTCCGTCAAAAGCCATAACGATATACTTTAAGACAGACTATACCATCAGATTGTTCTGGGGTTTATTATAAATATTAGTGGATAAACGGAAAAACCGAGGTTAAAAGCAAGTTGAATATCATAAGATTAACTATCAATTTTGGCACTTTTTAGAGAAATACAGAAAAGGTCAAATAAATTTTACAAAATATTCTTCATGGCTATACAAATTTGAATTTTGGTAACTTATTAATTAACAATAATTGATGTTGGCAGTGCAATCAGATTTTGGGAAATAAGTACTTCCCCCAGTCTGTCCTGATCGGGACAACAAAAGATGCCGAGCGATGCCCAAGTTTCCCCCCAGGTTAAGGGGAAGTTTTCTCCTACCCCGGACGTAGACAAGCGTTGTGTGCGCTACCCCTCCGCATCGCGTGGTAGAAGAAAACTTCCTCTTAATCTGGGGGGAGACTTCGGCATCGCTTTGCTCCTTTCGGTGTTCCGATCACATTGTGTGCGTCGCTGGAGGGAGCACTTTTTTCCCACGATCTGGCTGCACTGGTGTGGGGTTATACTCCAAACATTAAACCTAAACTTTCTTGTAGTACTTAAAAACCTGCAATTAAATTTCAAATTTTAATAATGTTGTCAATGCAGTGACATTTTCCATGCCAACTAGATTTATAAGGAAATTGTATTATATTTACATTATGAAGGTTAGAGAGGTAAAGTAGCACTATCTTTTATGGCTGTTTTGCTCAGAAAGTGGCCCAAGAATAGCATTAAATAGGAGGCGCCGGAGTAGCCAGGTGTAGTAAAGTGAACCAATGAGAACCAATGACCTTGACCGCAAAAATAGGTAAAACATCCAAATAATGACACTTACGGTACCTAGTATTTGGACTTCATGTGGACTTTTATGGGCTATCCCAAAGATTTAAAAAAAGCTTTAACTTTTTAATATAATCCAGTCGGTAGTTTCAAGCAAATACCATTTATAAATGATTAGCAAAAATAGTGTATTACGGAAAAGTTGCCCTGTTTTATAGGTTCAATATTTTTAATATTTAAATGCATTTTTGCCAAAGATACAAACATCTGTATTACCGGAAAAATTCAAACAATTATTTAAACTAAAAGAACTTAATTTATTTAAGACACTTAGTGGCGCCTTAATTATTGGGTTACTGTCTTGCCTCTGAACATTTTGGTAAAGAAAATTTTCTTTTTTGAAATTTGCGGAAGAAAGTTAATTCTTTTGCGGCGCACCCAAAAAAAATTTCAAGTTTTACATGCAAATCATCTATTTGTACTTTTTCGTGAGTTTAATCAAATTTTATAGCCATATCTCAAATTTTGCAGAAATATCTGCATTTTTTAATTAGAGGCATGTTTTAATAAGTTTTGTTTGGTTTACTGACCTGGAAAGTTTCTGCTCACCTATTAAAGTGGCAGATCACTGAAACTGAAAAAATGAACTTTTTAAGCATAAATCCGCCACTAAAACTATAGAAATATTTTTAATTAGATGCATGTTAAATATTTGCAGAAAATTGTTAAGTGAAAAACTTAACTGAGGCAATGAAGCCTGAACCTGAAATTTTCGCACTAAAACAGGTCCGAAATGCAAGGTTTTTGCATTTGCTTCCAATTTTTTTCAAAAAATGTATCTACTTTGTGACTTATACAAATCCAAATTGCATTGCTGCAGCCAAAAATGGAAAAAGTTGGCTTTTGAAAGATTTAATAACTTTGTAAATATAAGTCATAACTGGCCCAAAATCGGGTTCTTGTAGGTTTTCGCGGTCGCTGATCACGATTATGATGTTCAAATTGGCCCGACTTGGAGTTCAGGAACGCCGATGAACATGGGACTCTCCCAAAACTCACGCGGGGAAAAAGAGAAACTCGACGCCCGGAGGTTTTTTGGGTCGCTGAATTCAATCATAGTATCGGCGAACACTCCCCGGACACCTGGTGCACCAGAACCTGCACGCGGACCTCATCTATGAGGGTTTTTCTAACACAATCGAAAAAGACGAACCGAAAATCGTTATAAGGATTTTTTGGGGCGCTGAACCCGAATTTCACGTCGAAAATGACCCCCTGAACACGTGGTGCACCGTAACTAAAAAGAAATTTTAAAAAATATGGAAAATATAAGGATAATTTTTAAACTAAAATTTGATTTTGACAAATAAATAAATTTTAAAATAAAAATTTGCAACTTTAAAATGACGGTCCACCAGGTGTTCAGGGGGTCGTTTTGGAGGTGAAATTTGGTTAAGCGCCCCAAAAAAACCCCCATAACGATTTTCGGTTCGTCTTTTTCGATTGTGTGAGGAAAACCTTTGGAGATGCGGTCCGCGTCTAGGTTCCGGTCCACCAGGTGTTCGACGTGAAATTTGGATTAGCGCCCCAAAAAACCCCATAACGATTTTCGGTTCGTCTTATTCGATTGTGTATGGAAAACCCTCGGAGATGTGGTTAGTTCGTGCTGTAAAAGTTAGCTATCAAAAAATACTCGATACTCTTAGATACATATTTGATGAGAGCTCTGAAAAAGCAGAATGTAAATTAGAGGCAAACGGTTTGTATAAAAGACTTACGAAGCGGAGAACAGCAGTTTTAAGGTTAACAAAATATTACAAACTTCTGGTTTAAATATTTGCCAAGGATACAATTTACTTCATTCATTGGAGTTGTTCATTAGGGGTTTACGTGAAGATTCCGAGCAAAAAATGAAAGATTTTGAGAAGAAAGCAACTGAACTGAGTACAGAAGCTTAAGAAAATTTTATTGATGAGCATAAAAGGGTACGAACACAAATATATTCAGATGGAGAGGAAGAATGAGATATTCTTAAGGAAAGGATAAGTTTCGTATAGAGGTGTTTAATGTTCTATTGGACAAATTAGGAGTCGAACTTGAGAAAAGAAGTTTTGTATATAAGGAACTTGGGGATAAATTCAAATTTATAATAAATTTGGGCAAAAAAGACTCAATCATCGAACCAGAATCAATGCAGTCCGTTATGTCATTATATAGGAATGATATTGGAGAAGAACTATTTGGTGAATGCAGTCAATTTCAGCATTATTTAGATATGGTATGTTTTAAACAAAATGATTCTATTACTGCTTCCGAAATGTTGAAATTAATTTTTGAAGAAAACCTTATTGATATATTTCTGAACCTCTATACAATTATCAAAATCTACTTAACAATACCTATAACAAGCTGCGAAGCAGAACTATCATTCTCAAAAATGGCCTATATAAAGAATAAATATAAATCAAAAATGACGAATGAAAGATTAAATAACCTTTCAATTCTGCCAATAGAATATGATATCACGACAATCACGAGATCCATTACCTATGATGAAGCAATTCGCGAGTACGTTTCAATTACATGCAGAAGAGAACATTTTTTTGAATATTTTATTATTTTAATTATAATAAGGATAAGTTTGTTTTAGTTTTAATAGAATTTAAAGATCCATCATTTGTCGTTTTATTTTTTGCTTAGAGAATTTTAGTTTTTTTCAGAAATTCAAAAAAAATAGCTTCATGTGGGCTAGGTAGGGCCTCAAAGTTTCAGTCAGCCTAGGGCTCCAAAAAAGTGCGATACGTCACTGTTTGTTACTAAATTTTCTAAAAATCCATTAGCTAGAGGAGTTGATTTCAACTCTCAAAATAAATATCGACAACGCAGAGCAAGCCACACTTGCAGGAATACACTTTCATGCTTCATGTGCTATCTACTTACTATCTACCACGCAAACAAGAACGCAATTTGCATCCAGAGCAGGCCGAAATGAACAGCGAATGACAAAGCATAGTTGTGACACGACCGCACTTCGCAGTTGTATTTAGACTGTTATGCAATTTGAACTGTTTAATCGGAACGAAAAAACTATATCTACCAATATGTATTCCAACCTGTTCTAAATATCTACCTATTTCGAAAAAAACAGATCCACCCCTGCCTACGTAAAAAGTAATAGTACTTGATAAATTTATTAGCCTCTATCTACTGTAGTCATAAACTAAATGAATGTATTTTAGTTTAACGTAAGAGCTTCTCAAATACAAAATGTACTTCTCCAAAATAAAAGCACTTAGATTATTTTAAACCCTCAACTACATATAGCAGCTTAAAAATACTAAAGGAAAAATAGAACCTTAAAAGTATCTTTTAGCTAAAAGGTTTTGACAGTTTTGTTTCTTTTTATTTCTAGTTAATGCTTCTACTAACCATTCGTTAAATTGAAGACTTAATGTACAAAAATAAAAAGTAGGCACGGGTTTAAAAATGAAAAGGAAATCTTTCAAAAATTCATTTAAATAAAAAAAAAACAGGAAAACAATGCAAACAATATTTTAAACAGGCAATCCTAAGAAATATTGCTCTATCTTTTCTAAAATTCTTTATATAGATTTAAGACATTTATATGTTTTCGACGATCTAAAATTTATAAAACGGAGCTTTATTTAG
>JAHBCN010020733.1:0-14833 GCA_019359885.1 Listronotus oregonensis
ATACTGCCTTTTGTCATTCTTTTTATGTGATGCTGTGAAGCAACAACTGCTGACGCTGTCACGGTGACGTCATTGTCCAGCCGACAGAGACTTGTTCACCGGGGAAACTTCCACAGTCAAGACCTCAAAAGGATTAAATACAAGGTATATCATCTACACCAAAGAGGTCACCAAAACCAAAAAAAGAAATTTTTTTTTTAAATTGACATTTAAAAAATTGTAAATTTGTATTACATGTGTACAAACAAATGTATATCCAAAAATTTGTTTTTAGAAATTTATAATCTTTTATTTTGCACCTGTACTGTTAGATAATTGGCTGTCTTAAATTTTTTTATCTATTCCAAATTACCAGCGTGCTCCGAACCTTTACGCCCTGAGCTAACCTTAACATCTTTGCACAGAGAGGCAAAGGAAAAAATACTCTCTCAAAATTGTGCTCTTTCCTCTTGTTTTGTTCCATCTCCATGTATGGAATAAAATAGGATAGGAAGAAGTAACAGACGTTGCCGTATTTATGTATCATTATCTTGCACAGATCCGGTAGTTTCGAATTTATGCACCATTTTGCAAATGGTTAGTTTTAAGAGACGATTGCGTACCAACGTAATCAGGAATATGCCGATATGTGACTCTTACAGAATTGTTGAAATTATACTGAATTCCCTAATGTACTAAAACCTGAATACCAAAAAAAAATTGAGATTAAAAGAGTGGCAAATTAAACTTTTTCAACCTCCTATTGGAATACCCTTTAAAAAATTATTTTAATATAGAATAAACAGATTATAAGGAAAAGAGCAACACAATGAATTGTTACCAAGGTCATATCAATATCTCTAGACATCTATGCCAGTTTTTGAATTGAGAACCTCTAGCTTGCGATACACTTCTAAACGCAATTTTTGGTAATTAATTCTTTAAAAAGCTATAACTGGAAAATGGATTGACGGATTTCAACGCATATTTGCATATCCGAAAAGTTCACTTCATGTAGATTTTTTATGTCCTAAGCACTTTTCGATAGGTTATAATTTTATGAGTATACGGGGCCAACAAATACCAAAAACGTATCTAATTTAGACATCTTAAATATAGGGTAAATTATTGAACGGCAAAGGGACCATATGTGTGTGTTTTGTTTTAAAAATGGCCAAGTTGAAGTTTGTGTCAATATCTCGAAACGGTTTTTACCGTTAATTGATTTATGCTGTTTAAGTGCCTGTAAACTTATTTAGCAAAAATGCGTAGTTATTATGGCATTAGGTCTGATTGGTAGGAATTCCAACAACGCCTTAAAGTTTTAAACATACATTAGGGTATTTGGTGTTGTACACCATGATATACGGAGTGATTAACAAAGTGCTTTCAAAAAATTTAAATGTTTAATTTATTAGAATAATATTGTTTTTTCGATATACCTAGACGTTGTTGCAAGTCTTTTTTATTAAAATCCTAAATAAATGTAAATTTAGGATTTTCCAGTGATTCTTTTTACACATGTTTTATTAAATGTTAAAAAATAAATTCATTCTTATTGAATAAAATATGGTTATAAATCTACATGAATATAAAACACTCGTTGAAATTCGTCAATTTATTTTCCAGTTATAGCTTTTTAAAGAATTAATTACCAAAATTTGCGTTTAGAAGTGTATCGCAAGCCAGAGGTTCTCAATTTAAAAACTGGCATAGACGTCTAGAGATATTGATATGACCTTGGTAACAACCCATATTGTAACGACCAAAACAATTACCACTGAAATGGGACACACTAGGGTTTTGTGTTTTTTTGCAGCACTCTATTGATCACCCTGTACATCATGATAATATTCTTCTTACTAAAACAAAATGCAATACAGCTTAAAGTAGAAGAAACGTGGTTTTAAACTTCGTTTTAGGGATTCAAAAGAGTTAATTTTTAAAAAAGTTACAGCAGTTTGAAAATGGGTTTAACAAAAATTGAGTTCTTTTTGCAAAAAACCTAATTGGATCGCAAAATTATGCATACAATAAAGAATAATTAACGCCCTTTATACACTATAAGGTTAAAATGACACAGCTGATCTCCATCTTATTAAAGCCACTTTATTTAAATATTTAAATTTTTGGTGTTTTCTTCCTTTTGTCACACTTTTCCTGTTTTTAAAATAATTTCCTACCTACTTGTATATCATGCATATTATTAATGCAATTAAAAAACTAATGTGCTAAGCTGCCGGAAAAATTAACACACTAAACATTTTACTTAAAACTAATTGGTTTTATTTGCCCCAGGGAAAATTGCGTCACATTTTATAAAACAAACTGCATAATAATTATAAAATTATGTCACGTTTTATTATATAATGGTGGAAGAGACATTTTTCATAAAAATGCATTTTAATTTAAGGTAAATTATGCGGGGCGGTTTTAAAGTAGGTATTTATTTTTACAGTAGCGTATTTAAAAATTTACCTTAAGTGGAGGTTAAATAAAGAGAAGGAAAAGGGAACAATTCCTAATTTAAAAAGTGGCACAATTTGAATCTATTGTTTTGGGATTTTACGGCAGCATACTGCCACTCCAAAGTAGGTGGGTACAGATCGGCCTTTTTTCGCCCATAAAATTTAAAGTTTCCAGTTAGGCCATTTAAATATATTTATAATAAATTTAAGTATCTGTATTTATATCTACAATGAATTGGTAAAAAAATTAGAATGGCAAGGACCAAAAAAAAAAACCTTTAAACTTGCCATTTACACGTTTTTAAATCTTTTATTAAAAAAAAAATAAATGATGGACTCAACGCATCAAAATAAATAAATTCTAGTTGTTAAACTTATTATGTGTTATATTAATAGATAAAAAAAAGGTTGGTGAAAGTGCGTTGAAGATGTAATTTTTTAAAATATAGGATCAAAAAACGTAACAAATGGCAAAAATTTAATAAAAATGGCAAGTTTAAAGGTTTTTTTTGGTACCTGCCATTCTGATTTTTACCAATTATATGTAGATGTTAATAAAGATACCTAGTCTTATTATAAATATAAAAAATTAAAACTTTAAATTTTTACAAAAATAAAGGGTGAGAAATGGCCGATCTTTGCTTAACTCCTCTAAATACCGGCAATCGGCATGAAACGAAAACCTTAAAAGAAGTGCTGTATTAATTTGACAGACGAACTGGTTTAATTCCATAAGATATTGACTTGATAGTTTTGAACAAAACATACAAAATTATTACATGGGAAGTACGTGCTGCCTATTTTTTAACTACAAATTAAACATAGGTTGTATGAAAAATGCAGGACCAAATTTAATAAAGTAATTCGTAATTAAAAAATATTAAAAGAGTTACTATAAATGCATAGTTTCTAAGAGACAGGGTGTTAAACTTTTTTTAAAAATATAAAATAATACCCTGTAGCCAATTTAGTTTAGGCCCAATTGAATTAAAATTATAAAATCAAGTGGCGTCTCTGGGGACACCTTATCGAAAATAATTGTAAAAAAATGTACCTACTCTATTAATTTTTTTGCAATTTTAATATTATTTTTATACTAAGCAACTAAAAACACAACTTTTTGTATTTTTTCCCATTCTGATTTATTTTCGAAAAGAAAACAATTTATTGCAAGTCTTTAGACCCCATTAAAAAAAAAAACATAAAAAAAATAAATTCTAATCTGCAACTAGAATTAACTCTCCTTGTCCAATCTGTACACTCTGTATGTATCCCAAATCAGACCCTCTTTAGAATATTGTTCTCATGTGTGGGGAATGGCATCCCCTACAACACTTAGCATTCTGGACTCCATTCAAAGAAGAGCCGTTCGTGTTATTAATGATCCAACGCTCACAGAAAGACTTCCTCTTCTTGCCCACTGTCGAGCTGTAGGGGATCTGTCGCTCTTCTATAGGTATTTTCACGGCTTCTGCTCAGAGGAGTTGACCAGTATAATTCCTTCTCTGGCAGCTCCTAACAGAGCAACACGTAGTGCAACTTTTATGCATCCTTATACCGTTCAGTTAGAGAGGCCCCGAACTTCCCGCTTTCTTCGTTCCTTCATCCCTAGAGTGTCAAGACTATGGAACCTGCTGCCCGCAGAAGTTTTTCCTTCTCCTCCCAATCTCCAAAAATTTAAGTCCCGTGTGAACAAACTCCCTCTCACCACACTGAAGACACCCACGGTACGTTAGTACTTAGGCATCAGCCTTCGTGGACTGTCCCAAGATAAAAAAAAGACAAATTTCATGATTTTTTGATCCTCCCCCGTTCCTGTCACAACTTTATATTTGTGAGATTCCCTTCCCCCTAGTGTGACATCACATATTTTGAAATTCTACATCTAAAAATAATTAAAACAGTGATTATTAAATTTGATTTTATTTGTATTATATTTTTAAATAGAGTTACCATCAAATTAAATATTTTAAACGTAGACTCGCCAACGAAAAAAACCATAGATATATAAGCAAAGGGAGATATAACCGTTCATTCATAAATTGGCTTTTGTTGTGTATCAAACATTCATAATGTGTAAGAAAAGGACTTCCGATAAAAAAATTCCCTGCAGGCAACGTCGCAAATATTTAGCAGCGCAAACCGTGGCGGGCCACCAGTGGCGTAGTTCGTTTCCAAAAGCTATTTATCTATAGAAAATTACTAACATATATGTTTTTAGTATATTATTCAAAAAATAGCTATTTTATGAGACTCAGTCCAAATAAAGTGACATGACAACTTTTTTGGGCTGTTTCGAGAAACATGCAAGTAAATAAAACCTATTGGTTCAATATAATAATTAAACTTTATCACATAAAGCGACACTTCTGAAAACTGGAATTGTTAACCGTTAACCATACATAATAAAAAGCTTAAATCTGTTTTTTTAACCTTATCGCAATTGCCCGTGTTTTTATCTTCATCGCTATCCACACCGATTTTTATAGATTTACTTTTATGTCATAAAAAAATAACAGATCATCTGACAGCCACCCTTAAACTCCACTAATGAGATCAAAAACGCATGAAATACCATTTGGTAAAAGTGAGAGGAGGAAATTAATAGACCAAAAAATGTTTAGTTCAGTACGAATATCAAAATATAATTGGAAGTTTGGATTTGAATAAAAAATGTATTTTTACCACCTTTTTTTGTAAATAAATTTCATTTTTCTAAATTAAATAGGTATTTTTAACTTCTATGTTTTTAATGTTTTTTGATTACGAGAAAAGAAAAAAGATGAGAAAAAATTTCACTGTTTTTTTTGCATATAATTTATTGTATTCAGTAACAATATTAAAGCATTCTTAACTAATCCAAGAATATTTAACTGACTATTCATTTCTATTTGTGATAATATCACAAGGTGCAAAATAATCTGAAAGATTTTGGAAATTTGTGGTAACTGCATATTCTTTTCAAATCCAAGTAGGGAAAACCATATGTTTTTCTCTCCGGGTCAACAGGAAACCTTAAAACAAATTTTATAATTAAAATCGTTTATATGCTATATTAATCTAATAAAAAAGTTTATAACAAAAACTATACCGTGGTGGTTACTTTCAATCGATTATAAAATAATTAAACAATTTTTTCGTTAGTTATATAATCCAATTTTATGCTAAAATAAGTAAACAATCGTTGTTAATCTGCACAAAAATATAAGATAAAAAGTATATTGACAACAAAATGTTATTTATTCGCCAAGGTATTGCACGTCAATGAAGTCAAGTTTTATAAAAGAACTGTTTAAACTTACCTGTGAAACGAAATATTTTTGTTACGAGAATCCAGTTTTCCACAAACCTGGGACTTCACAACCATTTTCTAGTCTGTTTATTAAAAATAATACATAAAATATTAAAAAAAATATTCTTATAACCGCACTTTAAAAACACAAATCTCTCTCTGAGCTAGTTTAAACAAAATGCAACACCGCCTCACAACACAAATACAAAATTTACCACTAGCTGACCGACGACCTTCGTGACCGTAGCGTACGAAACTTATGAATAAACTACAAAAAGCAGTGTTGTCCATCTTGACCGTTAATATTCCGTTTTTGATTATTTTTGAGAATAATATTAATAAAGCAAAATAAAAATCAACTAAAAAACATTTTTCTGTCGCTGGTACTAAGTTATTGCATAACGACATGTTATGATCTATGGTCTCTTTAGGAATTTAAAAAGGAAATATTAATAAAGCAATATCCTAAAAATTTTCCAATAAAGGACAATTGGCAAGGGTGCATGTGTATCAAGCAGGTTTGACCATCATGTGATCTAGAGAGGTAGACACTATTTCAATGTTTGATTGCTTTTAATTGTAAACAGTTTTATCTCCCTTTGCTTATATATCTATGAAAAAAACCTACTTAAACCTCATAGGCCTATAGAAAGATTTACTAGAAATCTTAAGTTTTTCGTTAATTAGATTTTTATTGACTCCCCCCCATTTCCTTTGTCTCTCTCCCCCCTTAAGCTGTGACGTAATATATGAATAAACCCCAATGTATAAATAAAAATTTATTATTTAACTTTGTTATTAAGTATTTGGATAGTTAACATTAACTGTACATTGAAACTTAATTTTTTAAAGTTTTTTTCAATGGGTCCAAAGAGTTAGTTTTTTTTTTCCAAAAACAAAACAAGATAGGAAAAAAGTTGTATTTTAAGTTGCTTAATCTAAAAAATATATTAAAATTACAGAAAATGTCAGTGGTTCATATTGATTTACAATTATTTTTGATAAGGCGGGCGCCACTGTATAAAATGTATATTTAATTAGGCCTTTAATAACAGACATAATACTGACAAGTTTTAAGAATGCCAGATACAGGTTATTTAAAATAATTACAAAAAACTATTTTTTTTAGTTTAAAATCCTGTATCTTAAGAACATTGTATTTTAGAGGTCATACTTATACTTTTTTTATTTTTAATAAGAAATCACTTCCTGAAATTTGGTCGTGCATGTTTTGAACACCCTGTATAAATCCATACACGAGCAAACTTGTGTGTTTAAACAACTCAAAGCAAGAATATATTAAAAATTTTACGGGTCAAATTGGTCGTCTAATTCATTTCAAGGCGCTATTTTTGTCATTTCTTAAAAGGTGTAGTTAATTCTCTGCCCTTCCCCCTTAGACCGAGCGCTCGCGGCCGGAAAAAGAGACCGATTTTTTACAGGCTGCCTTTAATATGGGTGATATTTATAGCCACAAGCTATAGATAGACGCACCTATCAAGTTCTGCAACGTGTTACTTTATATATAAACATTAACTTTAATTAGCAAAAAAAGAGGCTTCTTAAATCAACTTTTTACAGTCTGCCAATTAATAACACTAGAATCTTGGACTGATGTTAATTGTTACACAACGTTTCGGTTAGTGATGTATCTCGAACCGTTTTCAAGTGATAACTAAAAAACTATCCCTAAAAGCTACGACTTATATACTATCCCTTGTTCACCGAAGCTTGACCGACTTTTCACGGTTCAGCAACGGCTGCCAAATGTTCGAAATATCGATGCTAGGCTTGCTAAATACATTTTTGTTGTTTAAAATTATTACAGCTTCTTTGAATTTTCTTTTCTTCCAGTGGGTTTCTTTATAAATAGTTTTTGCTTCCGACCATTGTATGCGGTGTTGTTTTGACCAAGCGTGTTCGGCAATCCCTGACTTCGACGTTTCACCTCGTTCCGTATGTTTTTTGTGTTCTTTAACTCTAACTTCAAGTGGTCTCTTCGTTTCCCCGATGTATACCTCACCACATTCACAGGGAATTTGGTAGATACAGTCCTTATTTGAAACATTGTTGTCTGGCCTCGTCTTAGTAAGAATACTTCTTAGAGTAGTTTGGGATTTAAACGCCGTTTTAATATTATACTTACTCGCTATTCTGCGAATCTTTTCCGAAGTTCCTTTAATATATGGAATTGTCATAAATATTTGGTCAGTCTGGTCTTGGTTCAAATTAGAGTTTCTTGTCTTATTTTGATATTTTTCGATTGTTTCCTTTATTAGCCTCTCACTGTATCCGTTTTGCTTAAGATCCTAGTTATGTTACATTTCCTCTTGCAGTGATTCCCTACTGTTACATAGGGTCACTGCACGATTATATAAAGTACGTATAACCCCCTGTTTGGTTTCGTTAGAGTGGTTAGAATTCTGGTGTAAATATTGTCCAGTGTGGGTGGGCTTTCTGTATACCGAGGTTTGAATATGGCCATTATTTCGTTTAACTAGAACGTCGAGGAAAGGTAGGGCCGAGTTTTGCTCCTTCTCCATTGTGAATTTAATACAAGGTCGGAGGCAATTAAGATGTTTTAAGAAACCTTCAAGTTCTTCGTCATTACCTGTCCATATAATAAAAGTATCGTCAACATATCTTAGCCAAACTTTTGGTTTAATTAGTGCAGTTTTAATTGCATGTTCCTCAAACCATTCCATATAGATATTTGCTACCACTGGGGAGAGCGATGAACCCATGGGAAGCCCATCGTCCTGCGCGTAGGACTCATCTTTCACCTGAAAATAAGAACTACGGAGGCAAAGCTCCAACAACTCCATCACTCCATCCAGCGGCAGGGTGGTGCGTTCTACTAGTGTTTTATCTTCTTTAAGCTTGGCTCGGATAATGCTTAACGATTCTTCTACTGGTACGTTTGTGTATAGACTTTCCACATCAAAACTAACAAATATCGTCTGGTCCTATTTCTACATTTTTGAGAATGTCAACAAAATGACTAGAGTTTTTAACGAAAGATTGAGACTTACCGACCAGTGGTTTAATTAGGTCTAAAAGGTGTTTTGCCAGGGCAGTCGTGGGTGCGTTTCTAGAACTGGTGATGGGCCTTAAGGGTGTATTGTCCTTGTGTATCTTCGGTAGTCCATAAAGATAGGAGGTTTACTGTTATGTGGAGTTAAAGTTTTTCTTGTTTCATCGGTCAAAAAGTTTTTGTATTTCCTTAAGGTCCTGTAAATTTTGTTCTCTATGGATGCTGTTGGATCTTGATCAAGAGATCTGTATTTACCCTTTCGAAGAACTTCATCTATTTTTCGATCGTAAGTGATTGCATCCATAACTACAGTGACATTCCCTTTGTCTGCTGGAAGAATTTTGATATTTTTATCATTTTGAAGCTCTTTAAGAGCTACTAACTCAATTTCATTTATATTGGTGGAGTTACTTTGTTTTGATTCCAAGACCGATCTAACTTTCCAGCGAAATTCTTCCGCATCTGGTCCCTGGAGTCGTATTGTTTCTACACTGCTAATCATCTCTAAAGTCGGTGTATGTTTTGGGGCTATAGCAAAGTTTAGCCCTCTCCCTAAGAGGCATTCTTCTGTTTCCGAAAGAGTTCGGGAGGACATGTTAATTATAGTCTTTTTGTTGACATTCTGAGTGGTTGGTTGTTTACTGTACAGTCTGCCAATTGTTAAAGCATAAGGCTAGATTGCCAAATCCACAAAAAAGTTGCAGACAGACGGTTTTCTCCAGTACAAAATAAAGCATACTAATGCTAGTTCGCTAAAAAATCGTGTAACTAAAAACACTTTTTTACAGTCTGCCAAGCACAATTTAGACTAATGTGTGCATGAGATTGACGAATTTTCACAAGGCAGACTGTTTCCCGATTTTTAAAAATTTATATATAAAAGTTATTTAACAAATTTTTTACAGTATTTCAGAAAAATTTTTTACAGTGTAAAAGTTATTTAAATATAAACTTAACAGTTCACAATATTGAGTAAAACAAATGGCAGCCTATTTTTAATTTTCAAAATAAAAGTAAGACTTTTAACGATTTTTTACAGTCGGCCATTGTATCCCAACAATGTTTAGTTAGTAAATAAACAAACTATTGAATGGCAGACGATTTATGGTGGTACATCTACCGTTAATTAAAACTTTGAATATTATAAAATCGCGCGGTAGGCAGGTAACGTAAGATTGATGGGGTCAGGTAAAGTTAGGTGCACTACGATGTTCTTTGCATGCATCATGATGCACATAACCCTACTAACCCCGGTCAATCTTTCATCACCTGACCATGCCGTCCTAACGCCACTTGACCCCGGTCAATGCCGGCTTTTTCTGTGTAATTAAAATTTACGCATAATAGTTTTAGAATAAAATACTGAGGTTTTCTGAGTAATTACAATTCACACACATTACGTAATTGGGATTCAGGAAGTTCATTTCTTAACATCAATATTTTTTTTTAAATTAATTTTTAACAAATTATTTTTGTATAACATCTAAAAACAAAGTAACTGTTTTGTATGTAAAATATTCATAAATTTACACTCAAAAAAGCTTCAAGTTTACCCAATAATTCTGCAAATATTCCCCCACACATCTGATGTAAAAAATGTATAATAATAATAAAAATGAGAAAAAAAATTAATTAATATTAATAAACATAACTAAATATATATTTAAATTTATTTAAGAAGTATTTTAAAGATTATTAAATTAAAAAAAAAGGTATGGAGTGGAATCGAACCCCGAACCTCCGCAGGTTTCTTCTGTTTGCTTTTACAAAATAGTTAGCCATGGTAAAAGTACTTGACAGAACTGGTAAAATATTGCAAAAAAAAATCACACAAAAACAATGGATGATATAAGAAAATCTTATTAAAACAGTTTCGAAAGCTAATATATCACAAGTAGGCGCAAGTAGGCAAACAAGCAGGTGACGTCGTTATAAACTCGACCAATCAGGAGCGTTTTGTGTTATGTGACAAATGTTTAAAAAATACATTTTTATTTACGGATTTTTAAATAAATAAATTGTTATTTTTAACTTACGTTAATAAACAACCATTTTTAAACTACCTTTACAAATCGTCTGCCATTCAATAGTTTGTGTATTTATTACCTAAATATTGTTTGAAAACAATGGCAGACTGTAAAAAATTGTTAACCATTATAAGTTTTTTTACAAGTTTAACTTCGTTTGCTTATACTTTAAACTTTGGGAATTAGTATGCTTATTTATTGTAAAAGTTGTTATTTAGTCAATAGGCAGACCGTAAAAAATTGTTAATTAACTTTTATGCATCAATTTTTAAATTTCGAGGAACAGTCTGCCTTGTGAAAATTCGTCAATCTCATGCACACATTAGTTTAAATTGTGCTTGGCAGACTGTAAAAAAGTGTTTTTAGTTACACGATTTTTTTGCGAACTAGCATTAGTATGCTTTATTCTTGTACTGGAGAAAACCGTCTGCCTGCAACTTTTGTGTGGATTTGGCAATCTAGCCTTATGCTTCAACAATTGGCAGACTGTAAAAAGTTGATTTAAGAAGCCTCTTTTTTTTTCTAATTAAAGTTAATGTTTATATATGAAGTAACACGTTGCGGAACTCAATAGGTGCATCTATCTATAGCTTGCGGCTATAAATATCACCCGTTTCAAAGGCAGCCTGTAAAAAATCGGTCTCTTTTTTCTGCCGCGAGCGTTCGGTCTACCTGTGACTTATTCATTTATTTATATGAAATAGCATATTATATATCGCAAGAATAGTAAAATAAAATATGCCTCATATTATAATTTAGTAAAGAGACCTGCAAATTTTGATGTAATTATTTGTTCCGAAGCACTTCAGTTTAATGTATGGCAAAACATGTTTAGAACAGCAGTTGTTTTAAAATAAATGATATTTACGGGACGAACCATGTTTAGGACCTTGGTAGACCTTAAAAGTAAAGGTTTATGTTAAAAGTTTTTTAAATAATGTTTTTTTTGCAGGTACGCCAATAAGATAGCAATAAACAAAAAAAGGCGGGCATTTTTAAGGTAAGGTTAATTTCCGAACGTAAGAATAATTGGTTTGCAGGATATTACTGGGTATGTTCAAGACTCAAAAAGTGAACAATAGAGCCATTTATTTGCAAAACCATTGCAACTTTTGACATGTTTTTTATCTTCCAAAACGATTTACATGTTATTTTCAAAACACTAAATAAATAAGGAATATTAAAAAAAATCGATAAAAATAATATTCCGGAAAACAATAGTTTTTCGTACTTATATTAGAATAAGCAATTATAGAAATTATTGCTGCTATTTAGGTTTTAAAATATTTTAATTTGTGGGTAAAATAGGTGAATAGTTAAGAAGACGGACTCCCAATACGGCAACCCCGGTTCGACTCTTTATGCGGCCAAATTTTTAATTATTTTGATAATATAAAAAACTCTTTAACATTGTTTTATTTATTTAAAAAGTTATACTTTAAACAAATAATAGGAATTTTCGTTAGCATATAGCACAAGCTCATGTATGTATTAAAACTATCAAATAATTCAAATTATAGTAGAAAAACGTTAGTTAAAACTGCTAATATTTAAAAAATGTACAGTTATTTTAATAGTGGATTATAGTTACTGCGGTTTTTTAAAGCTCCCAAAAATATTATCAATAAAAAATTAGAGCTATGATACTTACTTTTGTTTTCTTACGGAAAAAAAGTGACACTATTTTTGTTGTATTTTTACTACTAACTAGACAGTATTTGCGAAATTTCATGTTTGGTTAATTCTGTAATCTAATATTATTATTTATTGGTTTTCAACGGGGTGTACAAAATTTATAATATTAGTTATTAAGATAAAATTTTGAGTATAATTCGCTAAAAATATTTAAAACGTATTAAGCAAAGTTAGCACCAGAATACAAAAAATCAAAATAAATAATGTATTTTTTCAAGTACATCAAGAGAAAACTGTAATAAAGGCCCGGCTCTATTCAAGTCATATACACACCACAAAATATACTCTTTTCATATCTTAAAGTAATAATAATGTCATTAATCCCATTAGTTTGCGTCAATGTTGAAAGTGCCATGTAGTACCTGGGATATGCATAGAAAGAAGTAGATCTATATTACCCCCTGAATATTATTAGCACATTTTTTAAAGACTATTCTTGGTATGCCATCCAGCCCAGACGATTTTTGTATTAAGGGAAAAAAAGAATGCGCTTGATCTGTAACTTTCAAAATGATATCGGAAATCTTATAAGGAATAGGAGCAACTGTTGAAAGAGAAATATGAGGAGAGGATCAAGGGTAGAATTGGCAGCAAATAGTTCGTCCTTTCCTCTAAAGGCAGTAACAATTTCATCTTTATTGATTTGGGTTGGAAAAAAGTCAAAAGTTTGAATTAATTTCCTGCTTGGATGTTAGCTTGTCAATTTTCGGAAAAAGGGTTTAAAAAACTTTTTATGACCTTGGATTGCCACAGGGTTTAGAAAACCACGGTTTGTAATTTAAAAGTTCCAGATTCTTTTTGGGGAATATAGGTGACAATGCCCAGTTAAATTGTTTTAATAAGTTCTTTAGAAATTTCGAAAGGATCGTGAGTGGAAGAGAGAATAGAAGCCCAAGGGAGGTGGCAAAGAAATCTCTCAGTACATCCTAATTGGCCGAGTTTTAGTGCCAGATGGTGGCGGCATGCATTGAGTGTATGATACAGAGAAGCAGTTACTGATGCTTGGTAGAGTTTAGGGTTAACATTATGTATTTGTCCCCTGTATTTCATACGTCACTAAAATTTCATGGAATTATTTGAGATCGTTTTCAAAATACCGCAGTATAACACTTTAATAAACTTACCACATGTTATTACAAAAGTGGTTTAGCTTTTCATAATATATAAAAAACTCTATTTAAAAAAAATATTTAAATGTCTAAATACTGGAGCCGAATAATAATTTATTTTGATTTAATATGCACTAAAAACAGAAATATACAAAATGTTTTAAATATAGAAAGAAAAAATAATGTACTTTAAACAGACCTGTATTTTAATAAAGAACATAAAAGTGTCCCCAATTAAAAAAAAATGTAATTAACAAAAAACAACCTTTTTAATTTAACTTATTAAAAAATGTATTTTTCCTAAAAAACTGCAATTAATTTACTTTAAAAGAAAAATAGCAAGTAACTATGCTGACACAAAAGTTATAATTTCTTTTCTAGATAATTATGACGCTTATTTTAAAGTCGGCTGCGTCTGAAAGGTAGAAATTTTAAATTATCATTTTTCATACTTGAATGGAATTAAAATTTTATTTGCGACATTTGAAATAGCGTTAATTTTTGCTGCTAAGAGAAACGTTTTATATATTCTACATTGCATACAGTGTTACCATTAAAGTTCGTACCATATGAGACTCTTTTTTTTTAATTAATAGCTATATTTAAAAGACTTTACGAGGATGGGATGGAAATTTGCCAGTCTAAAAAAGAAAAAAGCAAAATAGGGGTTAGAAACTATTTTTATTTTCCTATATCCTCCATGTAGCTCAATTCTATCGGTGCTCAAGAGCCTTCATGCCATGGGTGAAGGCTGATTTGTTCAGTTCTTTAAAATAGGTGTTTGTAAAAGGAATTACGTCTAAATCCGAGGCATTTTTTACAATTAATAAGTTTTTTTTTAAATTCTGAAACAAATAAAAATCCGATGAAGCCAAATCTGGTGGATGGTGCATAAGACAGTAGCTTAAAGCCCAACTAATGACAATTAGCGATTTGTAAGAAGGTGCATTGTTCTGCTGAAACAGATATTTCTTTTTTGCTAGACTGGAACGTTTCTCGTAAATATTTTGGCTTAAGTGGTTAAAATACTCAAAATTTATATTTTTTTCTTATTAGGATGGTCTATAAAAATTGTGCCATTGGCATCTCAAAAAATTGTTGCTGTAACCTTTCCTGCCTATGGAATTGCCTTTACCTTCTTCGAATTCGGTTCGCCTCTCGCTGTCCACTGTTTTGATTGTTATTTTATTTCCGGCGTAGAGTGGTGGATCCATAGATACATAACAAAA
>JAHBCN010020734.1:0-14825 GCA_019359885.1 Listronotus oregonensis
AAAGATAATTAATTTAATGATGTGTTTAGGACGTGAAAAATTAATGTTATTGAATAAGTAAACAAGGGGGGGAAAAAAGGAAATGCAAGCACGTTGCACGCTATTCGCTAAATAACTTAAAAGGATTATGCAAAAAAAATTAAATTAAGTTAAAATAAGTTAAAGTCCCAAAAAAGATAAACATTATGTGATCAAAGGTTTTTTAATTTAAAAATAAAAAAATTTTAAAGGTTAAAAAAAAAAACCTTTTAACTTTCTTAACTTTTTTTAAATTTTTTAACCCCTATAAAAAAATGAAATAAATTTTCCCTTTTTTTAAAAAAAATTAAACTCCCACACAATAACATCATAAAATAGGCTTACGAAACTCGTTTTTCCTATCCGTTTTTAAAAAAATGTAACAAATAAATATTTTTTAAAAAAATTTTTTTTTAACAAGTTAAAAAATTAAAACTTCAAGGCCCCCAAAAATAGAAACCCCAAAACCCAAAATTAACAGTGATTTGCCCTACGTATGAAATTTTTTTATTTTTTTTTAAACTGATTGGATGTTTTCAAAAAACCAATTTTTAAAAAAATTTTTTTTTTTAAAATTAATTTTTGAAAACCCCCTATTAAAAAACTTTTAAAAAAAAATAAAACAATAAAAAAACAGCTGTTAAAAAAAAAAAATAGTGCCAAGTTTTTTTAATGCGAAGTCAACCCAAAATTTTCTATTTAGGCCATGTTTTAAATTCCCGTTCTAAACCCGTAACTAAACGCCCAAAATTTTGTTGGTATAAAAACAGGATCGTCCAAAAACCATCACGTCTCTTGGAACGCACTTTAATCACCCCATGACGTGATTTTGACTTTTTTCGACTTGTTGGAAAAACCCCTATTGTAGCTAATCAAATATTTTTTATGCCGCTCTCTTCATTTTAACAACGCAACGTTGGAGTTTTTTAAAAAAAAGCTTTTAAAAAAATCTTCTACTAAAAAAAAAAATATCGAAAAATTTTATTTTTTAAAGGGTTTTTTGTTGTTAAAAAGAAGTTTTTTAAACAAATAAAACACTTATACAAAAGGAAAAATTTATTTTTTTCCCTATATATCAGTTACACCTTTTTACAAGTATTTATTTTACTCACAGGGTATATGTATATAATCACAAAGACTGAACAATATTTTTTGTACAAGGTTCGAACCCCAGCTCTTAGCCCAGATCGATATCGAAATTGGCTATAAAATCGTAAATAAAAAATGTAAATAATTATGCACCATTTAACAGTTTTTTTGTACCTCCGTTAAAATAGTAAAAACCAAAAAAAAAAAAAAAAAAAATTAAAGTTTTACTTCAAATATCATTTTTCCCATACTCAAAATTTATTTAAAATTTTTTTGTCTACAGGGTTTAAAAACAATACTTGTATATTTTTTTTTTCTCAATGTCAAAATGTTGTAATTTTTTTTTTTTTTTATGCCTATAGTTCACAACTCAATTTTTTTTCCTTTTTTTTAGAATACTTAAAAACCTATTTTGTAGATTTTAAAAATTTGGAAAATTGTCAAAATACTTATCGCCTTTTAAAAAAATTTTTTAAAAAAAAACCCAAAAGTGTTAAAAATTTAAACGTTTTTCCCATATTTTTTTTTTTTTTTTTTTTAGTTGGCACTATTTGAGGGGGTGCGTTATCTTAAAACAATTTCCCCCAAAATAAATTTTCCCCAGATTTTTACTTTTAAAAAAGTATTACTTAATTCCCAATTAACCATAACGATAAACATTGACTGCAAAAATAATCTTTTTTTTTAAAAATGGTTCTGTTCCCAAACCCCAAATGCCAATGTCGTTAAACCCAAAAAAGGTTAACTAACCCCCTTTTTTTTCAAAGCAAAAAAAATTCCTTTTGATAACAAAAACATTAGGGAAATAAGAATATTAAAAATAAACTTTTTTTGCGGGCATAACATATTTATACATTGAGGTGAAAAAAAGTGTACCTATTTATATCAGAATTAAATCTAAGAAAGAAAAACTTTTTTGAAATGGTTAAAAATTTTTGAGATAAAAATTTTTTAAAAATTTTGGAACAAAAAAGTCGTTAAACCTATACAAAATTCTTTATTTTTTTAGCACCAAAAATAAAAAAAAATTTTATTTCTTTTAAAATTAAATTTTGAAAAAGGAAAAATTATATTCTTTATATAAAAATTTATAAAAAAGGATTTCGCTTTAGTTATAAATTTTGTAGAATTTTCATTTTTGTTTATTTTACGGTTAAGGGAAAAAAATCCTAAAAAAATTAAAAATAAAAAAAAAATTTTAAAAAAAACCCAAAAATTTCGTTCCTTTTCAACTTTAACATCTTTCAAAAAATAAATTTATTTTTCTTTTTTAAAAACAGTTATATATTTTTTATTATTTTTATATTATTTAATAAATAATTTTTTTTATTATTTATTATTTTTATTTTTTAAATTTATAAAAATAAATAATTTTTAAAATTTTTTATTTTAAAAAAATTTTTTTTTTTAAAACACTTTAAAAACATTTTTTCCTTTTTTTTTTTATTCTGGCTTTCGAGAATTGGGAAAAAAGTTAAAATTTATTTGCTTGATTCTATTTTGGGTTTTTTCAATATGAAGAGAATTGAAGGGGTAAGTTTGAAGGAAACAAGGAAGAAAAGGGGCTGCTACAGTATAAAAACCTTAAAAACAAAGTTTCGTTTATATTTGAACCATTCTCGTCTTATACATTTAAGTGTCACTTAGAATTGTGTTCCCTTTAGGGATATGGGCCATAATAAACCGACAATAGCTTATTATCTCCACAAAAAAAAACGCTTATATATTATACAGTGACACAAGAGTGAAAAGAATTTGCCATATCAACACGGTAGTGCGTTACAACCCACCTGTAAATTTAAATACACTTCACCTCTACGACGTGGCGCATCCTGTCCCTCCTCCTCGTCGAGCTCCCTTCGCGGGCCCCGGACCTCGGGTTTCTGAAGAACTGCCCCGACCCCGCTCGATTCGAGACTTAACAAGGAGAACCGCCGCCGGCTGCAGGGCGTCTGGGTTGTTCCGGCGGAACGCGAAGCGCGGAGGCGGCGCCATGGCATCCAGAGGACCTGCGGGAGAGACTAGATTGCTTGTATTTATACGTAGTTAGCTTAAGAACCATGTTTAAAAAATTGTTTGTGTAACAGTCTAGGAACTTGGGGTGGCCGTTTGGGCGCGGGGACACTTGGGAGCCAGAAACTTGGGCGCAAGGAAAAAAAATATTATTATTTATAAAATAGTTTCTTTTCTAAATATTATTAACTAAAAACTAGTGATGTCATAAACTCCGCCTTCCTTCCCAATATATTTCGAAGTACTGAAGACATTTAAACCAAATTTGCACAATGATGACAACCTACCTAAAAATGGCGCTGTAGTAATAAAACCAGAACGAAACTTGATCAATTTTTTTTCTTTTAATGAAAAAGGGGGTGACCCCTTTTTTTAAAAAGGTTTTTTGTAATGCCAAATTTTAGATCCTTGCGTCAAATCCTCTGGTTTTCAAAATTTTTTTTTTTTCCATTTGTTCGCGTACAATTTTAAAATTTCTGTTTACCGTTAAGGTAATAGGTAGATTCGTCACTAATACTTGTGTGGTTAACATTACTGGGATTTGCAGCAAATCGCTCTGTCATTGTTTTGCAAAATTAAATGCGCCTGTCGAAGTCATCTTCAGTAATTTCGTAAACGATTTTCATTTTAAAAAAATATAAAACTTGGACTTCCTGATCTTGGGGCATCTTTCATTGATCCTGTTTCCATAAATTAATCTTTTTTCCAATATGCTAGGAAAATTAGATCTTTACTCTTACTGTTTAAATAAGACCATGACGTACCCAAATTTTTTGAGTCACAAAATGAGATACTCAAAAATATATGAATTATTTCAACTTTAGGAGAAATACTTCAGTTATTTTCTGGCGTACACTTGCTTCATTGTCTTTAAGATTATCTACCCCGTGGCCAAACAACTTCGGGCCCAAACATCCTCGCGCCCATGGGCCCACAGCCAGACGCTTAAGTCCTGGACCGTTTGGCCGTGCAAACAAGAGTGCGGCAGAGCGAGCACCAACAGTCTATTCTCTTACTCTCTCGTTCCGCGTGCTGGTCGGTCATCGAAGAGGAGGAGTATATACCCCGCCACACAGCACGCAATGCGAGAGAGAGAGAGAGAGAGGGAATAGACCTATTGGCGCTTTCTCCCTCGCATTAAAGGTTCGGGGTAAGTATTCAGATCTGGACACAGCTTAATGTTGACGAGATTCCCAGGTATGAACTTAAATATTCAGCACCCTACGATTTTTACTTCAAAATATTTAAATATTCTACTTATTCACCAGATCTATTAATTAGAAAATATCACCTATCAAATTAAAAAGTAGAAATTTGTTTTTTAAGAAGTTATTAAAAGCTGTAGGGTTTTTAAAGGAAGTACACTAGCAAGGGGTTAACAGATGTTATAATGATTAAACAATTCAAAAAAATGGAATTCAGAAGTTTAAAAATCAAATTATTTCCAGGTATATAAGAATAAGCATATTCATCGAATCGACAATTACTCGTCAATTTTTTTTCAGAAAGTGTTTCAATGTATTTTTCGCTTTGAACTGCAAGTTCGAAAGGGCCAATCGAATATACAGGGTTAAGGAACGAGGACAACGCAGTGCCAGTTTTTGTCGATTGCCTCGTACAGTGAAACTATTGTTCTTTAACGGAGTAAAGCCTATTCTAGTTTTTAATGTTTTAATGTGTACTATCGCAGTTTACAAAAAAATCATTCGATTATTTGTTTTCAAAACTTCAGGATCCCATCTCTCTGGCGTACTTACTTCTTAAAGTAACGACACCAAAGGCAGAAGCATTAAAAAGTCATCGTAGTCATCATCATCAGATTCCTATAAAAAATAGGAATCTTAAAATGCCTACATTCATGCTTAATTTCGCGGGCACTGTTTATTTTTTTAAATATTATTGAAGTAGTAATAAATACAATGCAGAAATGTTGCTATTTTGCGTTATATACTTGTGGTTTTTCCCTTGTACAATTTTAATTTTTTAAGGTAAAACCTTTTACGGTTCAGTTCATTTGTACGTTTGTAAATCCTAATTATGGACATACTGTACAGGATGTCCCAAATTCGAGACTTATCATTGAGATCTAAAAAACTTGAAGAGGTACAAGGTTGGTTAAATAAAGCAAAGTTGCCAATTTGATGCTGATTAAAATGCCACTTTAAAAGTTTAAACATTTTAAATACTTCCAAACACCTAATTTAAATAGATAATACCAAAATAAAATGTACACTTTTATTAATACTTTTTTTGTTCTACAAGACACACCGACGTTTTGTCTTTGATCCGCCATCATCATTTTTTTTTAAATACGGCTCTGGATTTTTAATTATGGATTTTAAGGATCCCAAAACCAATGATGTATCGCACTTATTAAAAAAATCATATTAATGGCAATTTCCATAAGAAATCATGTGTTAGAGAAAGAAAAAAAATTTTTGGTAAGGAGTGGGATACATATTTGGTTTTCAGACCTTGAAGGCTTAGTGTTTAAAAATCCAGAACCGTATTTAAAAAAAGAAAGTTGATAATGGCAGCTCAAAGACAAAACGTCGGTGTAAAAATCTAATAACACTGTCTTGTAGAACGGAAAAGTAGCGACAAGCATGTGAAATTTATTTTGTTATATCTATTCAAATAGAGTCATAAAAAAATAAAAATGAAATCGCAAATATTCGGTTTTTTCCAAAAGTCTTCGGAAGTTTTCGAAATTTTAAAACTTTTGAGGTGGAATTTTGATCGGCACCAAATTGCGCAACTTGGATTTACTTAACCGACCTCGTATCTCTTCAAGTTTCGGAGATTCCAATGATGAGGCTCGAATTTCGGACATCCTGTACATCTATCATTGCCAAACTATTCGGCCACCTGGTATATAATTTACTATTAATAAGATACAAGGACACCTCACATTTTAAATGGGATAAAAAAAAAAATTCAAAAGTTAAAAAAACACAAATTTTTGTGTAAGACCAGTTACCATTGGAAAGCGCCAAATAAAATGGAATTAACCTTTAAATAATTATTCATTGTTCCTAATTTATTTAAAATAATTAAAATACTAAAAAGTTTAAAAAATGTTTTTAAAACTTCTTTAATTCCATTTTATAGGGCGTACTTTCGATATCTACCATCCAAATGGAAAGAACGAAAACAAAGCTATATCATCCGATAACTCTGTAAAAAACAATTTAAATAAATAATTTCCTTAAATTAACAAGCAATTTAAATATTCTTAGGCTGGTTACGGCTGTTATTAAAAAAAAAAGAAGGCGGGGAAAAAGAAGGGTTAAAAACCAATTTTATTTTTATTTTTAGTACAAATTTTCCCACTTAGATCTCAAATTTCGACTTTATAGTCTGAAATTCCCACTTATATCTCAGAATCTCGACTTATAAATCTCGGAATTCCCACTCATATCTCAAAATTCCGACTTATATCCGGTTCCGACTTTTCTCGAATTCGAATTAAAGTCAAAATTTCCCAATATAAGTGGAATTCGGGATTATAAAGTGAATTTTGATATATGGAAAATTTCCCAATATAGGTTAAATTCCAAAACTCGGGGAAATTTTGAGTTAAAGTCGAATTCCGAGATATAAGTCGGAATTCTAAGATATACGTGGAAATTCTGAGATATAAGTGGGAATTTCGAGATCTATAAAGTCGGAATTCCGAGATATCAGTCGGAATTCTAAGATAAAAGTCGGACTTCCTTAAATTAACAAGCAATTTAAATATTCTTAAGCTGCTTACGGCTGTTATTAAAAGTACGCAAGGTCGGTGATAAAAAAAATACGAAGGCGTAGAAGGGTCACACCAATTTTTTTCTAAATTATTAATCCGGAATTTTGGGGTTTAAGTCCGAAATTTTTAAGATTAAGTAGGGAAATTTCCCAGATTATAAAATGGAATCCAAAAATAAGTCGGAATTTTTGGGATACAAGTCGGGAAAAAAAGATATAAGTGGAAATTCCGAGATCTATAAAGTCGGAATTTGAAATATAAGTCGGAATTCGAAATATAAGTCGAAAATTTTGAAATATAAGTGGAAATTTCGAGACCTATAAAGTCGGAATTCCGAGAAAATTAGTGGGAATTTCGAATTAAAAAAAATTTTGGATTCCGAAATTTAAAGTCGAATTCCGAAAAATAAGTCGAATTCCGGGAAATAAAGTGAATTCCGAAGGGTCTTAAAGTCAAATTCCGAAATATAAGTTAATTTCAAAAATTATAAGTGGAATTTTTAGATCTATAAAGTCAATTCGAATATAATGGAACTCAAGATATAAGTGAATTTTGAGATAAAATGGAAATTCCGAGATATTATGGGAATTCCGGGATTTTAAATGGGAATTCGTGATATAAGTCGGAAATTCGAGATATAGTGGAATTCCGAGATTATAAAGGTCGGAATTCCGAGATATAAAGGGGAAATTTCAAGATATATAAAGTCGGAATTTTAAGATAATCGGAATTTCAAAATTATGTCGGGAAATTCTGAGATATAAGTAATTCCGATATACAGGGTGATTCATAAGTCGAGGCGAAAAATGGGATCCCGCATCTTTTTTTAATTCTGAATAAAATGAAGAATACTTTTTTGAAATTCGCCTTCGTTTCCCAGATATTTTACTTCAAATTTTACCGACGAAATAATTAAAAATAAAATAAAGACCTTCTTAATCTAGTAAGCGCATTAATACCAGACGCCATATGTGAAATTAAATTTGACAGTTGTCAACATTAAAGCATTTGAATTTGTTATTGTAAAAGTAAGATGGAGTTTACCAACGAAGAATATGCTGATATCATTTATATCTACAGTTTATGTGACGGAAATGGTCTAGCAGCTTGTCGGAGTATCAGCAGAGGTTTCCAAACAGAAGGCAACCTTCTAGACGCGTTTTTTCTGACTCCTTTCAAAGACTTCGCGAATGTGGAATTGGTAAGCGTCTAAAGCGGCCGTAATAAGTCATACAGTACAACAAGGGAAGCTGTAATTGATTCGGTTCTTGATCAACCAGAAATTAGTACTCGACGAATTCAACACGTATCCAACTTACTCAGATTTCGATTGGCGAACTTTAAATCAGGAAGTTCTCCATCCTTACCATCGGCAAAACGTGCACAATTTGCAACCAGGTGACACAGAACAACGTCTGTTTTTTGTCAGTGGTTATTAGAACAACACAATGTAAACGGGGTTTATTCAAGAGACCTTGTGGTCGGACGAATCAATTTTCACCAGAGATGGTATTAATAATTTCCGCAACAACCACATTTGGTCACTAGAAAATCCTCACGCAATAAGAGTTCGCAATTTTTAGCAAAGATTTTGCATCAACACCTGGTGTGGCATTTTTAACGGAAGATTGTTACCTCTCCAAGTTCTACCCCACGATTGAATGCTAATTTATACTTGGAACTTTTGGAAAATCAAGTTGAAAATACTGTGCTGGATGATTTGCCTCTCAACCTACAGAACAGAATGTGGTATCAACACGATGGTGCACCACCACACGTTGGAAGAAATGTTGTTAGGTGGTTGAATAATAATTTTAATCAAAGATGGATAGGCAGAAATGGTCCTGTTCGTTGGCCCGCAAGGTCTCCTGACCTCAACCCCTTGACTTTTATCTCTGGGGCCATTTGAAACAGATGGTTTATGCTGTACAAATAACTCGGTTGAACAATTGCAGGAAAATTAATTGCTGTACAGCATATTCAAGTTACAACAAATTTTGCAGAGGTGTACAATTCATTAATAAACAGATGTCATGCTTGCATCCGTGAGAATGGTGGAATTTTTGAACACTTGTTATAATTTTGTTTTACATTTCTTTGTTTATTTTGTATTTGGAAAATAATAAATGTTATTTGTTGTTATGTACCATATGTTTTCTAATAATAATTTAATATCTAAAATTTTAATTTTCTCTAGTATTTACCAACACTTATTTTCACATACGACGTATAGTTTTAATACAGCGACTAGATTATTGTATTACTAATTAACTATTTCATTTTATGCAAATATCTTATAAACAAAGGCGAATTTCAAAAAAAAGTATTCTTAATTTTCGCCTCGACTTATGAATCACCCTGTATAAGGGAAAGGAATTTCGAGCTATAAGTCGGAATTGGTACTGAATATAAAAATAAAAATTGATGTGGCCCTTTTACGTCTTTATAAAATTAAACCAACATTTTATAAGATGTATTTGTTTAAAATTATAGTAGGCCGACATAACGCCTTATAGAAATATGCAACAACAACAAAATAAAATTTACCTGGCTTTCTGAACTGTCGGGACGATTAATCCAGTCGCTCCTTTTATTTTCCTTTATCGTATTAGCCAATCCATGTAGGGCTGGTTCTTCCTCACAGGAGGGTACCCAGATCTACAAGTCAAAATTTACAATTTTGCAAAGTTAATTAAGACCATTTAAAGCCGCTTGTACACTGTAGTTTTAATCTGTGGTTTAAACCAAGGTATCAACTATAAACCATGGGATAATTTCACAAATAACCGGTGCTCATCTGCAAAATTTAGTTTCATTTACACATCTGTGGTTTACATTAACAAAGAAAGACAGTGGAAGCGCAAGATTTTAGTGTTATCGATTAACAATATTCTTGTAATCGTGCCGGTTATGACGGTGTTCTTTTATCCTCGAAGTCCCGAGATCGAATCCCGCAAGAGCCATTTTTTTTATTCTTAAAATCAAAATTATTACTAAAAAATATTTTAGCAAGTAAGTAGTATTTAAATTAAAGTTTAAACCCTGGTTTAAGCGACAGGTTTACACGACACTGTACAAGCGGCCCCTTGAGTCGTTATTTACCTTAACGTCCCAATCGAGACCGCTAGTAGCCAAAAACGGCAACTGCGGATGCGGCTCCAGACAATTGACGACGCCATTGTCGTCGGCCAATAGAAACTGAGCCACCGCTTCAGTCTTACGGTCCCAGAAAAATACGTGGCCACAATCCGAGCCGCTCATCACGAATTCCGATTTCGAACCAAAGAACGATACGCCCTTTATGGTAGCCCCGTTCCTGTGTCCAGAATATCTGTGGGTATATTGCCCCGTCGCTCCGTCACTGTCGAAAAGGTATACGTCGTCGTCGTTATACGAGGCCAATATTTCGCTGCCATCGTGGTTATATACAGCGCAGGTAACGTGAAGGCCGTGCGTATATTTCGGATCGCTTTCCTTAAAGGGGCAATACTTCGCTAAGGGGCGAGAATTTTTTCTTTGGTCGTACCTTCCTTAAAAAAATCAAATAAGATTTAAATGGATATGAAAACCCTAACTTTAACGTCAAAAATGATTTTTTTTCTATTACTATATTAATTCTAGAACTCAAAGAATATTCTTTTAATAAGGATGAAGGCCCACATTTGCAAGAATGTAAAGAATTCTTAATGTGGAAGGGGAGGATTTATGGGGTCCCCCCAGATCCCAATATTACACCCTTTGATTTTTTTTTATGAGGCTATTAAACACAAGGGTCTATGCCACTGGGACCTAAAAACGGAAGAGTTATAGGTAAGAATTCGAGAAAAGAGATACGTTTAATCACACCCGAAGTTTTGATAAGAGAAAGGGGAAATAGTTCGGTTGGGTTTTCCCAAAGGGTAAGGGGCTCATTAAACAGCCCAAACGTAAAAGGTGGTTTTTAAAATTTAAATGTTATTGTTGAAATTTGTTCAGTAAAATTAAAAATTTATTTTTTTAAAAAATTTTAATTTAAAAAATTTTTTTAGGAAGTTTCTTTTTCAATAACTTTTTAAAGAGGTCCCAAAGGGTTTGTCTTCAAATTTTAAAAAAAAAAAGTTGGTTTAGGGGGCTGCGCTCCCTCTTTGGGCTCCCTATGTTTTTTTACAAGACAAAAGTAAAACACATAAAAAATTTTTTTGGATAAATCCTATTCTCAGAGCTGCGATAAACAGCGTTTCGTTTAAAATCCCCACCCTGTATATACTTACCGATGATTCTCTTCCAGATACACAAAACTGATGAGTTTTAAGAGGATGAGAGTGTATGCTGTACAGTGGAACTTCTCGTTCATCGTTTTTGACATGGACAACCCTGAAAGTAATTAAAGAAATTTCCAAAGACGTACAAGAATGCAGACGCGTTTATTTGCACCAAAAACTGTAACACTGATTTGATATGGGCAACAGCGCATAGACCACATATCTTTTTTGAGACAATGTTGCCAAATGTAGTCTCACCAGAGAAGAATACCAGCGGCGAAATTTATTTGCGTGCTGATTATATTTTGGGCACTATAATGATGTACATATATATATATATATACAAAAAATATATATATATATATATATATATATATATATATATATATATATATATATATATATATATATATATATATATATATATATATATATATATATATATATATATATATATATATATATATATATACAGTGTGTCCCAAATTGGTGGGGGGAAAGTTTGGGGGTCTTGGAAACCACGATGAAAAGGAAATCGGTTAAATGGGGGGAAAATTTTGGGCAATTATGTTAAATAAACTAATCCCGTTTTTTACATAGTTTTATCTATTTAGGTTTTGAGAAATTTTTTTAAAAAAACCCGAAACATGCATTTTCGAAAATCGGCTATATTTTTTTTTTAGTGAAAATTTTTTAAATCTTTTTAAAAAATTCTTTAAAGCAACTTTTTTTTTAGAATATGACCGAGTAGTCAATTTTCATTTTCTACGTTTCGGGGTTTTTTGAATCATCATCAACTTTATTTTTTCATATGGACCCCCTATTGAATTTTTAAAAATAGTCTTTTTATTCTGATTTCCAAAAATGTATAACATGTTATAATTTACGAGTTTATAACCTCATTTATTTCAAAAAAAAAATATTTTTCAGTTCCTTTATTCCGGGAACGTCATTTTTTTTTAAACAATAAAATATAAGTAATTGGCAAAATAGATAAGCTGAACAGATATTTTACAGAAATGGGTTTTGCGAACATAGCTTTAAGTTAATACCGTGTTAAACAAAATGTAATGGCGACCATATGAAAAAGTAAAGTTTATGAATCATCACCCAATTTTAAATTTTTTCTTTATTTTTCAATTTTTTCCACCTTTTTTGTTTTTTTATTCTTTTTTTCAACAATGTAAACATGTTATAGTTTAGGAGTTTAAAAATTATCCTTTTTTAAAAAACAAATATTTTTTTTGGTTGGCCCTTTATTCCGGGAAATGTCATCTAGCGTCAAATTTTCGGGGTTTGATCGGGTACGTTACTAAAATTTTTTTAACTTTGTAAAATGGAATTTTTTAAAGAAAAACTTGAAATTTTTCAACGTTATTTCCAAAGCAATAGAAATTTAAAAAAAAGTTTCGCAAAAGTATTTTGACAATTTTCCTGAAAACAGCATCCCAAACTAACATACTTTCGAAAACTGGTTACAAATTTGAAATTGGAAATTCTAAAAAAACCCCGACCTAAGAAGCGCAAAAAAAATCGACAACAAGATGCTGCAGTTAACCAACTTTTTAAAAAAAATTCAACATCTTCAGCTGGGATGTTGATAGAGAATTCCCATACCTAAGTCAACCATTCATAGGGTAGTTAGAACTATCTAAAAAAAAAATCGTTAATATGTTGAGAAATATATACAACATTTTGAATTTTAGGTCGTTATTTTACTTTTTCTTTTTAGTGGGAATATTAGTTTAACCCTTTTCATTGTTTTTTTTTTCACTTGTTTAAATTAACTTGTTATGTGTATTTTTTTTGTAACACGGTATTAACGTTATAGCTATGTTTGCGATCCCCATTTCTGTAAAATATCTGTTCAGCTTATCTTTTTAAAACCAATTACTTTTTTTTATTGTTTAAAAAAAAAAAAGGCTTTCCCCGGGAAATTTCGGCCCAAACTGAAAAAAATATTTTTTTTTTGGGAAAAAAAATGAGGTTATAAACTCGTAAATTATAACATGTTATACATTTTTGAAACCCGAATAAAAAACACTATTTGGCGGCGTAAAAACCAATATGGCGTCCATATAAAAAAAATAAAGTTGAGGATGATTCAAAAAACCCGAAACGTAGAAAAAAAAAAATTGACTACTCGGTCATATTCTAAAAAAAAAAGTTGTTTTGAAGAATTTTTTACCGATTTAAAAAAATTTTCACTTATAAAAAAAATATGGCCGATTATCGAAAATGCTTTTAAAAGGGTTTTTTTTAAAAATTTCTAAAAAACCAAAAAAAAGAAAAAAACCATGTAGGGGGGGGGTTTTTTTTTTTTTTTTTTTTTTTTTTTTTTTTTTTTTTTTTTTTTTTTTTTTTTTTTTTTTTTTTTTTTTTTTTTTTTTTTTTTTTTTTTTTTTTTTTTTTTTTTTTTTTTTTTTTTTTTTTTTTTTTTTTTTTTTTTTTTTTTTTTTTTTTTTTTTTTTTTTTTTTTTTTTTTTTTTTTTTTTTTTTTTTAAAATTATTTATTAATAATTTAAAATTTATTTAAATTTTTATTATTTTTAAATATAATTAAATTTAATATTATATATATATATATATATATATATATATATATATATATATATATATATATATATATATATATATATATATATATATATATATATATATATATATATATATATATATATATATATATATATATATATATATATATATATATATATATATATATATATATATATATATATATATATATATATATATATATATATATATATATATATATATATATATATATATATATATATATATATATATATATATATATATATATATATATATATATATATATATATATATATATATATATATATATATATATATATATATATATATATTTTAGTACATTTAATGGGCGATAGAGGAGCCCCAAAATAAAAAAAAGAACATATGAGTCCAAAAATTAGTTGTTTTCCAAAAATGCCCTTTTAAAAAATTAAAAAAATTGGGGAAAACCGCGCCTTTTTTCGTCGAAGCGGGGGTCTCAACTTCGAACGTTTTTTGTGGTTTTTGCACTGTTTACCTTTTTTTTAAAGGGTATGTTCATTCATTTACAAACAAATAATAAAAAATTTCTTCCTGCAACTTATTCTAATATTAAATTTAAGTAAAAAAAAATCAATAATTGTCTGGTTTTTTTTGTAATTAAAAAAAAATTGTACTTCCATAAGAAAAGGCTTAATATTTAAATTTTAAAAAACAAAACTTAATATTTTTAAAAAAAAAGAATTTTTTTTTTTTGCTTAAAGAATAAAATTTTCGGGCGCACACATTCCGTTTTTTATCAGTCTTTAGTAGATACACTTTCCCAAAACGTTTTCTATCGGCATATTTTTTCCCCTTTAAAAAAAAAAAAATATCGTGGCCGGATGGTAAGCTTCTTTTTTACGACTGACTTTTCCACAAAATATCGCACTGTTTTAATTGTTTTTTTAATTTTTAACCCAGAAAAAGGTTAAAAAATTAAATTTTTTTTTATTTGTAGACAAAAAAATTCAAAATTAAGTTTAATTTTTTTTATCAAATGAATCTACTGATAAGCGTTAAAAACAAAAATTTCCAGTTGTTACGCCTACAGAAATAACGCTTTTGGGATGACTTTAACATTGTTTAGACAAAAAACTTAAAATTTTTTACACATATGTCATATAAACCCTTTTTTT
>JAHBCN010020735.1:0-14724 GCA_019359885.1 Listronotus oregonensis
TGTTAATAAGATCACCAATCCCAACTAAATGTCCAACGCTTAATGAATGACCTAGTTAAGCGCATTCCGCAAGATTTCTTAAACCTGTGAATGATCAAGTCAGCTGTTATGACAATGTGAGTCCAAAAATGTCCAGACGTGTTAATTGGAAAAGCGCTGTACAAATCGTAACCAAAGAGGAAGATGGGGCATTCATAAATGGGTAGTAGTACATGGCCCGTAAAATACTCTCCATTTATTTGCCAAAATGCCAAACGCGTATTCTACGGTTCTTCTAGCACTTGAAACACGATAGTTAAAAGTTAAAAACTTATTTCTTTTCAGATAAATTTTTTCTTGCATAGGGGCGTAATAAATTATTTGTTAGGACCAATCCCTCATCTCCTATTAAAACGAATGGTGAGGCATTTTCAGTGTTTGGTAAAGATCTTCCATCTGAAATATATAATTATTTATTTTGCATCTTGTGATACAATAAGAATTCGAAAAAATTGTAAAGTCTGACGATCTTCCATATGACCATATATTAACGTAAACAAATTCATAATTTAAATCCACAACAGCTAGGATACTTAGAGAAAAAAAAATGTTTGTAGTTAAAAAATAATGATCCACTCTCGGTTGTTTTAATTAATTTAATGTGCTTTTTATCTAATGCCCTGATGCAGTTAGAAAAGTGGGTTCGCTGTTGAAAACCGTCACCAATTTTTAACCAGGCTTCTTTGCTGGGTGTTGAAATTATTCTGCTTTTGGGTTGTTCCAGATGACTTAGCATGTTTCTCTTATTATCTTAGTCTTATCTTTTGTTATTCCACATCTGAATGTAAATTGTAGGTCCACAAATGTACAACCAGTCTCCAAGTATCTGAAAAAAAGTGGTATAAAGTCAGAGCTTTATCAACATATTTTGGCTTATTAGGCCCTTTTGAAAAGAATGTACTGTTAAATGCTCTTAAAAAAGAGCCTAATAAACCAAGACATCTAGTTATAACACTTTTCTTGTTTTAGCTGCCAACCGCAAAGAAAATGGAAAAGTTTAAGGGATTCCTCGAACCGGGAGCTAAAAAGTTTAAAGAAAGTAAAAACAGGAAAAGGTGCTTCCAAGAAGAAAAAATACATTTATATACATTTATATTAACTAACCACAACTTACCACAACTTTTATTTTTAGAGCGACTGGCACAGCAAAAAGAGACAACTAGATGACAAAGATGATGGGGATGATTTGTCAGATATAGTCAACGGAACAACGGCCGAGGAGATTTTATTCCCAGGCAAAGATAATAGAACAAAAAAGAACAAAGCTAATGAGAAAAATAAATTATTACAAATTAAAAAAAAAAAAACAGTAAGAAGCAACCTGTTGAAGCCACAAACATATTACAAGACGAGGACACTCTATTTTGTTATCATTAGTAACTGACTTTAGAAAAATAGTGAATGATCTTAAAAGTGACTCAAAGTGTGAAGAGTTGCTGGTACTGAACAAAAATAAAAGGCCAAGCGTTTCTTGTATTAACTTGTATTTTTACAACCAATCCACATAGAGACTACTCCTATTCCACGAATGAAACAGACGCAGCAGACAAACGCAAAATTTTCATTACAGTATCCTACTTATACGACGCTGATCCAACCTCATCGTCACAGTCCCCGTCAGTTACAGCCAAATGGTAATTTTACGCCCGTCCTCATCAGCACTTCAACACCGATACAACTCTAACCTTAATTTCCAGTCAAGTCCCTGTAACCGTAAGCACTTTGTTACTATCTTCTAATTATTTCACTGTATTCTTACCTGACTCGGCGAACCATTATTCTGCAAGAAGTCAAAAGAGACTCAAGACTGTTATTGCCGACTTGTTTTAATCTATTTAATTTGTTATAAAGAAATGTAATAATCTGAATATAAACCTACTACAAATTAATAGTCCTTTTTTTGCTGATATTGTCCTTCTCATTACAGTATATGTTCCCAATTTTTTTGGCCAACTTTATATTATAACTCATCAAAGGAACGCGTTGACATTCTTAAAAACCGGAAAAACTCATCGGGATAGCTACAAAGTAGTTGTTACATAATTTAAAAGACTTATTTTTGGTTTCAGCTATTGATCTCCAAAAGAAGTGGAAAAGCCTTAGAGACATATTCAATCGAGAACTGAAAACTTAAGGGAACGTAGGGAAAGATGCGAGACTGCAATAAAAACTGGGGATTTATGTCTATTTTGCTCAACTGGTCAAGAAATAATCTTTAATAACCTTCTAATAAATCAAAGACGAGTTCAACCTCAGATATTTGCAGGCTACGTAAATCAATTCGGCGAGTGTCGAGGAGCGTCTTACTCCGATCAATTCGGTAAGTGGGACCAGGTCGTAGTCCAGGGGTATGTCTCTATCCTATTATCATTGAAGGAGGGAGTGTTGATCTTAAAAAGAACATAATACATATAATGCCTCAATTAAAATGCCCGGCAGAGAAGGGTCATTGCTCAGATGTTTCGGGTGGAGAAATGTACTGGTCAGTAATACCCTCGGATACTTGTAACACAATAGGTTATACTGTCCTATATGAGGGATTGTCTAATCTTACTAAAGAGATTACTAGCCAAAGAATATCTACTGAAATTGTCACTGTACTCTCTGACGACATGAGTTTTCTCTCAGGTTGACATCACCTCATCAAATTTGTAACATGCCTGCCTACAAAACTGAACATCCCCGGCTAATGATAATCCAGAAACCTTCTTTCGGGTTCTTTCTCAAAAGACAACGAAAAAACCATCAGACCTAGACTTACTTACTTATGTAAACTCTAAATTTGTGTTTGTTGAGAGGAATATCCGACTCAATATGGAGTCTCTACAATGCCATGATCCAACATAAGTGCCAGCTAGAACAGTCCACTTTAGAACATCGGCTGTCAATTGCGGATATAAATCCTCAGCAATTTGCGTATTTACACATGGGAGGCCCTGGGTATTCTGCCACTAAATTAGGAGAAGTAATATACCTAACTAAGTGTGCAAAAGTCATAGTAAAAGCTAGAGTCTCTGTAAGATGTTACAACAAATTGCCCATTGTATACAAAAATACCTCATACTTTTTAACTCCTAGAACCCGATTAATCCAACAACACGGCACGGAGGTAACTTGCAGCCATATATTTTCTCCTCAATTTAAACTGGATTCAAAGTGGTATTCGATTGTAAATGGTCATTCAGAAACTCCGGATCCTATTCTACTTGAACCTTCATCAAATCGCAACAATGAGCCTTGGACTTACATTTCTATCTCAAACTTAGCCACTTCAGGTATCTATACAGAAGACGAACTAACCGTATTGCGGGATCACTTGTTATATGGTAATGAAAGAGACGCTATAGAGACCGTTGTTGTTAGAAGCTTATCCGGACGGGATCCAGACATGCAGAATCTTGATACTGGGAATCTCTTATCAAGTACAAACCTGAATGAAATTTCAAAAGGATCACAGAAAAAGTCTGGGGATGGATGTCCTGGTTTGGGAATTTCACAGCCGGTATTATTGGACTCATAACGATTGTAAAAATTCTGAAATGGATAACCGATTCTATTTTCAATGCACCTTGTTACTTGAAGTGTATGGATGTGGTGTACATTTGCTTGCTTGTTTCCTTGACAGCATGACCCATTGTCTTTTACATCGGAAAATTAAAAGGACTGGTTCAAGAGAAACCCCATGAGTCTTCTCCAGATATTGAACTTACTACATATACTGATAATCCACATATTCCACCTAAATCATTGGAAATTAACCCGTCAGCACCACTATCTCCTTATCTCCATGATACTCTAATTACAATACATAATAACAAATACCCGACAATACATCCAAACATGTCAAAAGATGATGATGAAAACCCATAAATTTAAGACTAATCATTACTAAGTTAAATATAACCCAGTTGTAATCTAGATATACCTAAGTTTAAATTTTCCAAATATCCCAAGATAAGTATTGATAATCAGAATACCAGGTCTCATCCTATTGCGTATACTAAGAGATAGGATGAGACATCACTTCAGTAGGCAGTAGACACTATTTTCATTAATGAGAATCATTGTCTGATGTAGCCACAAGCCTCATATGTAACCATTACATATTAGCTTACTGATGTGTCCAATATACATCTTGATATAGTCATCAAATTAGTAATTCTGTATGGTAATGATCACAGAATACATAATGTAAGATATATCTCTTTAAAGAAAAACAGATGATGACCAAGAAGGAATTAATAATAAGTTTTTAATTGTTTTAAAAAGGTAGGGACAGGGAAAGATGCTTTCAAACGAAAAAAGTATATATACTTTGACCAACTCATGTTTTTGAACCACTCGCACAACAAAGAAAAACTACTTCAAATGTGGAGACTGAAGATGTTGACGAGAATTTAGACAATGCCTACGAAACTCGAACTGAAGTTTCGCTGTCATCAAACAATACTAAACAAAAAAAAAGAAAAAGTTAGATAAAGACGACGAAGTAATAAAAGTTCTGCAATAAAGAATTTTCACACATCCAAATAAGAATACAAATATATCACAATACTTTAAAAACTGAATTTTAAAAGATTTTGCTTATATGTGTGTAATTATCACACTTACGTTTTATTTAAATATTCAGTAATAATAAAATAACTCAAAAAAAGCTGCTTATGGGGATTTATAATGTTTCCAATGTTTGTTTGGAAACCTTTTGGGTGACACTTGACAGTTCGACAGTTTCTGACGTCTCGCTCCCCCTGTCTATTGATGTCTTTAACCAAGTTTTAGGCCAGCCTGTAAAGATCCTACATCAAGTTTGGGACGATCTAAAAAAAAAAAAAAGAAATTCTAAACATATCGGACTTGTTTAATAATCTGAAGAAGCCATTTACAACTATAACGGCCGGTGATTCTTACCTAAATAATTTAGCTTCTAGTAGTGTTAATTTAAGCCGAGACAAAACCACCATAGTCATTCTAACACTAATACTAGATACGAACATTAGGAGACAAATAAAAGTGATAATATTGACGATGGGAAGAATATTCAGTCAAAGCCTTAGAGACATATTCAATCGAGAACTGAAAACTTAAGGGAACGTAGGGAAAGATGCGAGACTGCAATAAAAACTGGGGATTTATGTCTATTTTGCTCAACTGGTCAAGAAATAATCTTTAATAACCTTCTAATAAATCAAAGACGAGTTCAACCTCAGATATTTGCAGGCTACGTAAATCAATTCGGCGAGTGTCGAGGAGCGTCTTACTCCGATCAATTCGGTAAGTGGGACCAGGTCGTAGTCCAGGGGTATGTCTCTATCCTATTATCATTGAAGGAGGGGAGTGTTGATCTTAAAAAGAACATAATACATATAATGCCTCAATTAAAATGCCCGGCAGAGAAGGGTCATTGCTCAGATGTTTCGGGTGGAGAAATGTACTGGTCAGTAATACCCTCGGATACTTGTAACACAATAGGTTATACTGTCCTATATGAGGGATTGTCTAATCTTACTAAAGAGATTACTAGCCAAAGAATATCTACTGAAATTGTCACTGTACTCTCTGACGACATGAGTTTTTTTCTCAGGTTGACATCACCTCATCAAATTTGTAACATGCCTGCCTACAAAACTGAACATCCCCGGCTAATGATAATCCAGAAACCTTCTTTCGGGTTCTTTCTCAAAAGACAACGAAAAAACCATCAGACCTAGACTTACTTACTTATGTAAACTCTAAATTTGTGTTTGTTGAGAGGAATATCCGACTCAATATGGAGTCTCTCTACAATGCCATGATCCAACATAAGTGCCAGCTAGAACAGTCCACTTTAGAACATCGGCTGTCAATTGCGGATATAAATCCTCAGCAATTTGCGTATTTACACATGGGAGGCCCTGGGTATTCTGCCACTAAATTAGGAGAAGTAATATACCTAACTAAGTGTGCAAAAGTCATAGTAAAAGCTAGAGTCTCTGTAAGATGTTACAACAAATTACCCATTGTATACAAAAATACCTCATACTTTTTAACTCCTAGAACCCGATTAATCCAACAACACGGCACGGAGGTAACTTGCAGCCATATATTTTCTCCTCAATTTAAACTGGATTCAAAGTGGTATTCGATTGTAAATGGTCATTCAGAAACTCCGGATCCTATTCTACTTGAACCTTCATCAAATCGCAACAATGAGCCTTGGACTTACATTTCTATCTCAAACTTAGCCACTTCAGGTATCTATACAGAAGACGAACTAACTGTATTGCGGGATCACTTGTTATATGGTAATGAAAGAGACGCTATAGAGACCGTTGTTGTTAGAAGCTTATCCGGACGGGATCCAGACATGCAGAATCTTGATACTGGGAATCTCTTATCAAGTACAAACCTGAATGAAATTTCAAAAGGATCACAGAAAAAGTCTGGGGATGGATGTCCTGGTTTGGGAATTTCACAGCCGGTATTATTGGACTCATAACGATTGTAAAAATTCTGAAATGGATAACCGATTCTATTTTCAATGGCACCTTGTTACTTGAAGTGTATGGATGTGGTGTACATTTGCTTGCTTGTTTCCTTGACAGCATGACCCATTGTCTTTTACATCGGAAAATTAAAAAGGACTGGTTCAAAGAGAAACCCCATGAGTCTTCTCCAGATATTGAACTTACTACATATACTGATAATCCACATATTCCACCTAAATCATTGGAAATTAACCCGTCAGCACCACTATCTCCTTATCTCCATGATACTCTAATTACAATACATAATAACAAATACCCGACAATACATCCAAACATGTCAAAAGATGATGATGAAAACCCATAAATTTAAGACCAATCATTACTAAGTTAAATATAACCCAGTTGTAATCTAGATATACCTAAGTTTAAATTTTCCAAATATCCCAAGATAAGTATTGATAATCAGAATACCAGGTCTCATCCTATTGCGTATACTAAGAGATAGGATGAGACATCACTTCAGTAGGCAGTAGACACTATTTTCATTAATGAGAATCATTGTCTGATGTAGCCACAAGCCTCATATGTAACCATTACATATTAGCTTACTGATGTGTCGGATATACATCTTGATAATGTATAATCCATGTATCTCCCTTATAGTCATCAAATTAGTAATTCTGTATGGTAATGATCACAGAATACATAATGTCAGATATATCTCTTTAAAGAAAAACAGATGATGACCAAGAAGGAATTAATAATAAGTTTTTAATTGTTTTAAAAAAGGTAGGGACAGGGAAAGATGCTTTCAAACGAAAAAAGTATATATACTTTGACCAACTCATGTTTTTTGAACCACTCGCACAACAAAGAAAAACTACTTCAAATGTGGAGACTGAAGATGTTGACGAGAATTTAGACAATGCCTACGAAACTCGAACTGAAGTTTCGCTGTCATCAAACAATACTAAACAAAAAAAAAGAAAAAGTTAGATAAAGACGACGAAGTAATAAAAGTTCTGCAATAAAGAATTTTCACACATCCAAATAAGAATACAAATATATCACAATACTTTAAAAACTAAATTTTAAAAGATTTTGCTTATATGTGTGTAATTATCACACTTACGTTTTATTTAAATATTCAGTAATAATAAAATAACTCAAAAAAAGCTGCTTATGGGGATTTATAATGTTTCCAATGTTTGTTTGGAAACCTTTTGGGTGACACTTGACAGTTCGACAGTTTCTGACGTCTCGCTCCCCCTGTCTATTGATGTCTTTAACCAAGTTTTAGGCCAGCCTGTAAAGATCCTACATCAAGTTTGGGACGATCTAAAAAAAAAAACAAAAAGAAATTCTAAACATATCGGACTTGTTTAATAATCTGAAGAAGCCATTTACAACTGTAACGGCCGGTGATTCTTACCAAAATAATTTAGCTTCTAGTAGTGTTAATTTAAGCCCGAGACAAAACCACCATAGTCATTCTAACACTAATACTAGATACGAACATTAGGAGACACAATGAAAGTGATAATATTGACGATGGGAAGAATATTCAGTCAAATGATAAAAATGGTGAGGAATACATACCAGATTTAAACAATAAAAATATCGGGCCTGAGGCAAACCAGACAGATGAAAATGCTGAAAAAAAATTTACAAAAACGGAAACGAGGACAAACCAATCAAAGACAGTACAATAAAAAACTATGGATGCAAGGACAAGCTTATTTAGGATTCAGAAAACCAAAAAATTAGAGGAAAACCTTCTATGACACAACAGAGCAAAACGACGCCTAAAACCGCGTTGCGATTGCGGCGACGAGCACAAGTCCCTACGAAAGTGTAAATTAATTATCAGAAATGACCGCGCAGCTTTATTTAACAGTTTTTAATCAAAAATGACTTGGGACCAAAAGACGTTTTTCGTATGTAATACCGTTACGTTAGAAAAATCAACAAATAAAACACTGGACTCAAGAAGAAAGACAACACCAAAATACACTTTAAAGGTGAATCATCAGATCATCCCGATTTGCAAAATAACGTAGCTAAACACAACAGGTCTTGGCAAATGGTCGGTGAGGAACTGTGTTGTTGAAAGTCAAGAAAGTGCTCAGTAGAAGAAAAATAAATATTTACGACGTATCTTTAGAACACCTAGGAGAATTTTTGCAATCACTTAATAAATTACCTGCTCACTATTGCCGCAATAAAACTTCAAAAAGATATCTAGAACAAAATTTTATAGCTCAGTTACACCGGGAATATGAGAAACCGTGTAATATCCATCGAAAAAGCTGTTTGTCTATAACCAAATTAAAGGCAGTTGTAAACGAGGTGAACATTGGAATATTTACACCTCGAAAAAATAGATGCGACGAGTGTTACAAATTTGAAAACAGCAATTTAGAGAAAAAGCTATTTTTAAAACATTGCGATAAAAAAGACAGGACTAGAAACGAGAAAGAATTTGACAAAAATAGAGCCATTTTAGGAGAAAGCCATACACTTACAATGGACCTTCAAGCCGTCAAACTTTATCTCTAGCTAAACGCTAGCTTACTGTATAACAAAGTAAACCTTTGCTGCCACAGTTTTACCATCTTCGACTTGGCAACAAATTTGAGAACTTGCTATTGGTTTGATGAAACCAAAACAGATCTGCAAGCTTCGGCATACATCTTGTGTGTGGTCGATTATCTCAAAAAAACTTTCTGGACAATGGTGACAAGAGAGAAATTATTATATTTTCAGATGGTTGCACAGCACAAAATCGCAACTTTGTAATGTCAAACGCGTTACTTCATTTAGCTGAATCTTACAGTGTAAAAATAACACAAAAATTTCTCGCCAAAGGCCATACCCAAATGGAGTGCGACAGGGTACAGGCCTGCAAGGAAACGTCATTAAAAAACAAGGACGTTTACCTTCCAAGTGTCTACGCTAGAATAACAAGAATAGCTAAAAAGAAAAACCTCTATGTAGTTAAAACACCAGACTTTGATTTTTTCCAATTTTAATCACAAGCCATTACTGAAATATGATTCCATAAGGTCCGGAAAAGTAACATCAGATCCAATGGTCACAAATCTAAGAGCACTGGAGTACTTGCCATAGGTAGAAATTAATTTTAAGGTAAATTTCAAGGATGAGTTCCAAGCACTTCCGTGACGACCAAAAGCTATAAGTCTGACTGGAGTTGTGTTTCCGCGTTTATACAACAGACTGAAAAAAATTTAAAAAAAAAGTTTGATCATGTTAACGAGATAAAGCAGGTTTTTCCCAAAGACTGTTGGCCGTTTTATGAAAGTTTGCCATGTAAATAGTTGAAATTTATTAATTATATATAAGTACATATAAGTTAAGTTTTTTGCTTTTCTATAAGTACATATAAGTTTAGTTCTTTGCTCTTTTACAACAGTTACCATATGAAGTAAGATTTTGTTTAACTTAAGCCGATTTTTTTTTTATTTCTTACTAAAGTTACCATTTGTTAATAAAATATGTTTTTAATAAAAATGTTCATTTTTACGTTATAACCTACCCTCGCCACTTTTTATTCCTGCAGTAGCGCGTATAGTTTTTCATTATTAATGTAATATATCATATGAAGCATGTAGGCTTATAAAAATAAAAAATACCTAATTTATATTAAAGGCGTTTAGAAACCGTCTTTACATGTCACGGTTGCAAAATAACTACAGAACGTAAAAAAATGTAGTTTTTCCGCATTTTTTGTAAAATTTAATAAATAATCATACGAGGTACTGCACTTTGGCCGTCGTACTGTTCTGTTTAAGAAAAACTATCCCTTCATAAATAAACATGAGTTTAAAAATTTAGTGGGTAATTTCACCCTCTTTCCGACACATGTTAGCAAGGATTCGTTGATTTTTTCGATTTTTTATTAACTTTGGTGGCGGTAAGAGGAAACCTCTAACAACTGGACTAATTTCAAATCTAATTTGCAGTTAATATGTTCAAACAATTAACATATTTTTTAACGGCGGTTTTTTCTTAAGAACATAATGTTTACTGACGGGGTAACGTTTCCATAAACGGTGTGGGATTTAGTTAAAATTGTAAGTTTTGGACAGCCGAAAGTCCACATTGGGTAAAAAATTGTAGAAATCAAGAAAGTAAAAAAGTTAACATGTGATGTGGCATCTTTAACAAACAAATTGTTGGTCCTTTATCCTGGATAACCTAAAAGAGAAAATTTTCTACATTTTTTACATAATGGTTTTAATGATTTTCTCATTCAATTGCCTTTACCACAGAGACAAAACGTATACTTTCAATTACATTCAACTAATTTTTAATCAACTAATTCTGATAGTTAGGAACTTTTTAAATATAAATTTTTCTCTGAAGTGGATAGCTGGTCTTTTAAAACCATGCCCCACTCCCCAGAAAAATAAAATGTATGCTACTTGGTCGCGTCATAGACAGAAACAATACACTAGAATTAGGCAAGCGTGTCAGGAACTTACTTCCCAAACTTTACGGAAAGAGAATTCAAATTTAAGAAATATTGTTAAAAAGTGCATTTTTTAAAGTATTTATGTTGAAAAGACAGAAATCTAAAATAATGTAATTTGTACTTTTAAAATCATAGTACAAATAAAGGAGTTATTAAAAAAGCGAAAAAATATTTTTTTTTCTAAAATCAGCTTTTGATATTTCAAAAATATGAATGGAAATCCTTATCTAAAATGAGTCCTAATATCATTTCCCAAATAATCAAGCCTTTTTTCAGTGGCGTACTAGCAGAATAGGGCATGGGGCAGAAATTTACTTTCTCTTACCTGGAGCAATCCCACAACAAAAATATGTGAAATTGCAAGCACAAATTTTTTCTATACCCAGCTAAAAATTACCTAATCTTTAAACGGGTCCTTTTCTATGTTAGTTACCTACTTCTTTAGTTGGATTTTGACAGTTCATGAAACATTTACACTTGGGGATGTTTGCCATGCAACATTTGTCTACCAAATATTACGGGTTACATTTTTGAATTCACTTAGATGTTAATAAGATCACCAATCCCAACTAAATGTCCAACGCTTAATGAATGACCTAGTTAAGCGCATTCCGCAAGATTTCTTAAACCTGTGAATGATCAAGTCAGCTGTTATGACAATGTGAGTCCAAAAATGTCCAGACGTGTTAATTGGAAAAGCGCTGTACAAATCGTAACCAAAGAGGAAGATGGGGCATTCATAAATGGGTAGTAGTACATGGCCCGTAAAATACTCTCCATTTATTTGCCAAAATGCCAAACGCGTATTCTACGGTTCTTCTAGCACTTGAAACACGATAGTTAAAAGTTAAAAACTTATTTCTTTTCAGATAAATTTTTTCTTGCATAGGGGCGTAATAAATTATTTGTTAGGACCAATCCCTCATCTCCTATTAAAACGAATGGTGAGGCATTTTCAGTGTTTGGTAAAGATCTTCCATCTGAAATATATAATTATTTATTTTGCATCTTGTGATACAATAAGAAGTTCGAAAAAATTGTAAAGTCTGACGATCTTCCATATGACCATATATTAACGTAAACAAATTCATAATTTAAATCCACAACAGCTAGGATACTTAGAGAAAAAAAAATGTTTGTAGTTAAAAAATAATGATCCACTCTCGGTTGTTTTAATTAATTTAATGTGCTTTTTATCTAATGCCCTGATGCAGTTAGAAAAGTGGGTTCGCTGTTGAAAACCGTCACCAATTTTTAACCAGGCTTCTTTGCTGGGTGTTGAAATTATTCTGCTTTTGGGTTGTTCCAGATGACTTAGCATGTTTCTCTTACTATCTTAGTCTTATCTTTTGTTATTCCACATCTGAATGTAAATTGTAGGTCCACAAATGTACAACCAGTCTCCAAGTATCTGAAAAAAAGTGGTATAAAGTCAGAGCTTTATCAACATATTTTGGCTTATTAGGCCCTTTTGAAAAGAATGTACTGTTAAATGCTCTTAAAAAAGAGCCTAATAAACCAAGACATCTAGTTATAACACACTTTTCTTGTTTTAGCTGCCAACCGCAAAGAAAATGGAAAAGTTTAAGGGATTCCTCGAACCGGGAGCTAAAAAGTTTAAAGAAAGTAAAAACAGGAAAAGGTGCTTCCAAGAAGAAAAAATACATTTATATACATTTATATTAACTAACCACAACTTACCACAACTTTTATTTTTAGAGCGACTGGCACAGCAAAAAGAGACAACTAGATGACAAAGATGATGGGGATGATTTGTCAGATATAGTCAACGGAACAACGGCCGAGGAGATTTTATTCCCAGGCAAAGATAATAGAACAAAAAAGAACAAAGCTAATGAGAAAAATAAATTATTACAAATTAAAAAAACAGTAAGAAGCAACCTGTTGAAGCCACAAACATATTACAAGACGAGGACACTCTATTTTGTTATCATTAGTAACTGACTTTAGAAAAATAGTGAATGATCTTAAAAGTGACTCAAAGTGTGAAGAGTTGCTGGTACTGAACAAAAATAAAAGGCCAAGCGTTTCTTGTATTAACTTGTATTTTTACAACCAATCCACATAGAGACTACTCCTATTCCACGAATGAAACAGACGCAGCAGACAAACGCAAAATTTTCATTACAGTATCCTACTTATACGACGCTGATCCAACCTCATCGTCACAGTCCCCGTCAGTTACAGCCAAATGGTAATTTTACGCCCGTCCTCATCAGCACTTCAACACCGATACAACTCTAACCTTAATTTCCAGTCAAGTCCCTGTAACCGTAAGCACTTTGTTACTATCTTCTAATTATTTCACTGTATTCTTACCTGACTCGGCGAACCATTATTCTGCAAGAAGTCAAAAAGAGACTCAAGACTGTTATTGCCGACTTGTTTTAATCTATTTAATTTGTTATAAAGAAATGTAATAATCTGAATATAAACCTACTACAAATTAATAGTCCTTTTTTGCTGATATTGTCCTTCTCATTACAGTATATGTTCCCAATTTTTTTGGCCAACTTTATATTATAACTCATCAAAGGAACGCGTTGACATTCTTAAAAACCGGAAAAACTCATCGGGATAGCTACAAAGTAGTTGTTACATAATTTAAAAGACTTATTTTTGGTTTCAGCTATTGATCTCCAAAAGAAGTGGAAAACCTTAGAGACATATTCAATCGAGAACTGAAAACTTAAGGGAACGTAGGGAAAGATGCGAGACTGCAATAAAAACTGGGATTTATGTCTATTTTGCTCAACTGGTCAAGAAATAATCTTTAATAACCTTCTAATAAATCAAAGACGAGTTCAACCTCAGATATTTGCAGGCTACGTAAATCAATTCGGCGAGTGTCGAGGAGCGTCTTACTCCGATCAATTCGGTAAGTGGGACCAGGTCGTAGTCCAGGGGTATGTCTCTATCCTATTATCATTGAAGGAGGGAAGTGTTGATCTTAAAAAGAACATAATACATATAATGCCTCAATTAAAATGCCCGGCAGAGAAGGGTCATTGCTCAGATGTTTCGGTGGAGAAATGTACTGGTCAGTAATACCCTCGGATACTTGTAACACAATAGGTTATACTGTCCTATATGAGGGATTGTCTAATCTTACTAAAGAGATTACTAGCCAAAGAATATCTACTGAAATTGTCACTGTACTCTCTGACGACATGAGTTTTTCTCTCAGGTTGACATCACCTCATCAAATTTGTAACATGCCTGCCTACAAAACTGAACATCCCCGGCTAATGATAATCCAGAAACCTTCTTTCGGGTTCTTTCTCAAAAAGACAACGAAAAAACCATCAGACCTAGACTTACTTACTTATGTAAACTCTAAATTTGTGTTTGTTGAGAGGAATATCCGACTCAATATGGAGTCTCTCTACAATGCCATGATCCAACATAAGTGCCAGCTAGAACAGTCCACTTTAGAACATGGCTGTCAATTGCGGATATAAATCCTAGCAATTTGCGTATTTACACATGGGAGGCCCTGGGTATTCTGCCACTAAATTAGGAGAAGTAATATACCTAACTAAGTGTGCAAAAGTCATAGTAAAAGCTAGAGTCTCTGTAAGATGTTACAACAAATTGCCCATTGTATACAAAAATACCTCATACTTTTTAACTCCTAGAACCCGATTAATCCAACAACACGGCACGGAGGTAACTTGCAGCCATATATTTTCTCCTCAATTTAAA
>JAHBCN010020736.1:0-14853 GCA_019359885.1 Listronotus oregonensis
TTATGCCGGACTTAAAGTTTATAATTATTATATAGGTTGTGTAGTATATAGGTGGACTTTATTTCAATATTAATAATATTTATTTAAAGACAAGATTAAGATATCAAAAATTACAAAACGCAGTATTGATCTAAAATACAATTTGTGGTATGGGGAAGGTTTTATTATTGGATTTTATACAAGATAGAATTGCTTGAAAATTGCAAAATACATTTCGTTTCTTACAAAATAGCAAACTAAAAGAAAACCTTGATTTTTACATGATTTTTTTTGGATCCTCCTATAGATTTCTTTCAAATTTCGCCAGAAAACAACATCATGCTATGCAATTTAGTATAAAAAAAGGACAATTTTGCAAATTTGATAGAGTCAAAAATATGAGACTTATCCGGATCACTTGGGCGTGATTCGGCAATTGTTTAAAGTTTTGGATTTTTTTATTTGTTTAAACCAAAAATTTTGTTTTGCTCTGTAATTATTTTAATAGTAAAATAAAAGTAAACATTTAGAAAAAACTATGTGCAAAAAGGTGATTTTTCTCCGTATATGCCGGTCAATTTTGACAGCTTGTATCTTGACAACTAGTTTACCGATCGACAATTTCAACATATTAAAGAAAGCGTCCAAAAGGGTCTAAAAGTTGGAATTAGGCAAAAGAATTAAATTAACCTAAAACAAGTTAAAGTAACACAAGGAGAGATAAACATTATGTGATCAAATGGTTTTAATTATGCTAATCAATTAAAAACTAAGTTAAGTTAAGAAGATAACCAACTTTTATCTTTCTTAACTTATTTTAATTTTTTAACCTTAACATAAAATGAAATAAACGTTTCCTTTTCAAAATAATTAAACTCACACACAATAACATCATAAAATAGGCTAACAGAAACTCGTCTTTCCCATGAATTATGAAAAAATATAACAAAATTATATATTTTTTATACAAATATTTGTTTAAGAAGTTAACAAGTTACCAGACAGCTGCCAAAGAGTACACCTATTAAATAGAAATCACAAAAACCCTATTAATAGTGATTTGCTCTACACATGCTTAATTTTTTTATTATTTTTTGTAAATTGATTTGCATGTTTTCACACAAATGTCTTAATTTTTATTAACTTAATTTTTGTTAACTTAACTTGTCTGCATAATCCTACCTAAAAGTCATGCAAAAAGGTATGTTTTTTGCTCCTTTTAAAACTTAAACAAGAACCTTATAGCACAGGAGAGGAGGCATTTTGGCTAGGATTTTTTTTGTCCTGCATGGATTTACCTGAAATTTTCATAGAGGGTGGGGAATAGCCCAAGGATCAAAGTTTATATTATGCCGAGGTGTGCTTTTATCCTGCGGGTGGTTGCCACCCCATCTTGGGGGGTGGAAATTTTTTATTACATTTTAACTATAGAAATCGATAAAAAAGAGAAATTTTAAGTAAAAAATGTTTCATACATTTTTTTCGTAAAACTAATATTTTTCGAGTTATTCGCGATTGAAGGTAAAAGTTTTTCGACGAAAAAATCGACGTTTTTAATGGGGTTTTTACGAATAACTCTAAAAATATGCATTTTATCAAAAAAACTGCAGAAAGCAAAATTGTAGCTTATAAAAAACTGGAATAATACTACGAATATACTACGAATAACTCTAAAAATATGCATTTTATCAAAAAAACTGCAGAAAGCAAAATTGTAGCTTATAAAAAAACTGGAAAAAAATGTTTTTTTATAATTTTTCTACAACCAATACAGACCGAGCTACGGCTTGTTAATGATTAACTTTTGTTCGTCAAATGTTAAATTTGAAAGATTCAAAGTCAAATAGCGGGAAAAGTTTGCATTTTTCAAGAAAAACATATAAGGTCTTTTTTAAAAAATATAATAAGACCTGTCTTCTAAAAACAAAAAGTTTTTAGCATAAAAATTGAGCGAGTTATGATAAAAGGTCGGTCCCTACTTTTTTCTACAAAAAGATCATTAAGAACAACCCCCTAATTCCCCTCTTAATTAAAATAGATCTGTACCCTTCTGCGATTCTTTTTATATATGTATTATTAATACATTCTAGAAGTTTGACCAAATTAAAATGCTTAATTTTAGAAAAATTGGAGATTAAAGTGAAAAACGATTTTCCGCAATTTCGTAAAAATAGCCATTTTCTTCAAAATAACTCCAGCAATACTGGAATACGAAAAAAATGCTAGGGTACCGAATTATAGCTTTTTTGATAACAAAGAGTTTTCATTACATATATTTTTCTGTACAAGAAATATTTGGCCAGATATGGCCGTTTAAAGCCTCTATTTACGAGCGAGCATCACCTTATTCTAGCCCTTTAAACTCATCCCATTTTAAAACCAAGGGATTAAAAATGATTTTATTTACATAGCCTTGTAGCTTTTAAAAAACCCTACAAAGTTATTTTTGAACAAACTTTCTATCATTAAAACTAAAGGAGCTATATTTAAAAAACCAATCAACTTTTTTTTTTTGGAAAAATCAAATAGCCCACTTCGGGGCATAATCTTCTATAAAACCGGTATAATTTATACTTTTACCGGTATAATTTTTGTACGCAATTCTATTTTCTTTTCCTATTTATATCTATTATATTGGTTTATAAGAATTGCAATGTTGTAAGGGGTGGTTTTTAAGGATTGAAAATTTGTAAAAGAATGAAATTGGTAATATTTCAGGCAGTAATATTTTTAATTATTAAATCTGTCAAGCTATTTTTGGGGATAAACTTTTTTTAATTAAGCTATAATAAGGGTCGAAAAGTTGCGAAATGAAATTAGTACATATTTTAAGCAACATCATTCTAAAATTAAATCACTATGGTAAATTAATTATTTTTTTAGGGTTAGTATTTTTTTTAATTTAAGCTCTAACAAGGGTTGATTTTTAAGGGTTAAAATATTTTAAAATTGTATTCTTAAGCATATAACAATTATTAATCAACTAATCCAAACCAAATTCTACCCATCTTAAGGTTTAAAATGTTATTCCATAAGTTTTGACAATTGGGGGTAGTTTTCACCCTTAAAAAACAAACAGCGCACATCACCATGAAATAGAATTTAAAGTAGAGGGTTAGAAGCGCCTAATTCCAAATGTTTATACAAATCGATGCAGGACACAAAAATTGCGAGGTTTTGCAATTTTTAAGCTTCATTTTCGGGACTATAAATATTTATCATCAAATAGTTTTAATTTGTCAAATTTTTTTTTTTTGTAAATCTCATAAGGGGTGGTTATTTAAATGTTGAGTTATGGTAGTTAAATATTTATTATACCGTAAACTGTAAAAATATTTTTTCTACAATTAAAGCGTTATTAAATAATTTTAAAATGAAAAAACATTTTTTTTTTGAATTTTGTTATTAAGGGTGATTTTTAAGGTTGAAACGTTAAAATATAATGTTAGATAAAACTCAAAATATAAAAATAGATTCATTCTACATATTTATCTATGATTTTAATTTACATAAGGTCTATTTCTATGGTTTTTTAATTTTTTAGCATAAGGGGTGGTTTTTACCCCTAAAAATAAAAAGCACACCCTAAGCATATATAAACTTTGATCTAGAGGGTAAAAGCAACTTATTTCCAAATTTTTATAAAAATTGAAACTGTACAAAAAAATCCGAAGGTCAAACAGCTTTTTTCTCCACATCCACTGTACTATTATGCTTTTAAAGATTTTTAACCGAATCTTGTAAAAAAATTCCTCTTTAGGTAATTGTCTCGAAAGTTGGCTTCACTCCGATTTTGACCAAATTTGCTATACGGGGGTTTGTTGGGGTGCTGATCACGAATCTAAAAACAATTTTTTGGTAATGTTTTGTTTTTGAGATATTTGCCATCAATTGAAAATCAAACTAATCTTATTTTCACCAAATTCCCCCTTCTTTTTGCACACAATTTATCATTTTTACACTAAAATGACACCCTAATTTCATAAACACCTTATAAAAATGTGTTTTTTAATTTATTTTTCACTTTTTTCCATTAAATGCGAAGTTTTAATGTCAAAGGCCGCGGCCATATTTTCTGATAAAATCCCTAGTGTATACATATTTGCGGCGTGTAAAAGTAAAGGTTTGCAAATAAATAGAAAAAAAGTGTAAAATAAATAAAAAACAAGTTTTTAAAAGGTGTTTATGAAATATTGTATACCAATTGAGTGTATAAATCAAGAATTCTGTGCAAAAAGAAGAAGGGAGTGTAAATACGGTTAGTTTGATTTTTAACTTTGATGATAAACATGAAAAAAAATTGTTTTTAGATTCGTAATCAGCGCCCCAATAACCCGCGTATAAAAAATTTGGTCAAAATTAGAGTGGGGGCAACTTTCAAGACAATTATCTCTTATAATTCTTTTTTTGCTACGACCAATACGTACAATTTTTTCGATTTTTTTTTACAGATTTAGTTTATTTACCCAATATTCCGGATCTTTGTAAGAGGGAACATATCTCATTATTTGTTACACTCATTCCTCAAAGAGTTTCCAGCAAAAACATGCCTGACACTTCGTACATACATCCAGAAACAATTAGTCTTGGTCCAATATCACTTGTATTTTTTATTTAGGAAAATGCTATTGTATAATTTGCGGTTTAATTAAAAGTCACCGTTGTGTTTTTCTGACAGGTGCATTACCTAAATTTCAAAAATTATTTCTGATAAATAAAAAAGTTATAAACTGTTACATGTCCGCTGTGTCACCCGGTATATTATTTTTATTATACTTACCTGAAAATACTACATTTTCCACTGTGTAGAAAATACAGTAAATATGACATTTTCAGAACAGCGCACGGAATTTTTTTTTCCGATCCCTCTTTCCGTGCGCTTATACAAAAATACATCCATGGAAACTGTTCATAACAACGATTTATTTATTAATGACATATTTTATTTTCTGTCAGAGAAATTTATGCCGTTTTCAAAAAATGAATTCAGATTTGGAAGAAAATCCGGATATTCCCGATATTATATTACAACAAGCGGCAGAAGTGAGTGCAGATTTATTATCAGTGAAATCCAGGTTGAGATATGAACATGAATATCACATTTTTACCAAAGGCGGACTCGAAAAGAATCAAAATTGTGAGTGACGATATTCTCTAGTATTTTTCTGAAAAAGCCAAATCAATGAAGTCATCCACCTTATGGAGTCGATTCTCCATGTTAAAGAGTTGTTTCAAAAAGAAAATACTCCCCAATATCCAAAAACTATCGCTTTTTTGAAACGACAAGCTGTAGGATATTTACCAAAGAAATCCAAGGTTCTTACATCAGAACAAGTAACAAAATTTTTATATGAAGCTTCAGATAGACAATATCTACTAGCAAAAGTAATTTTAGTGTTCGGCGCATGCCGCAGAGATGATTTAATACGTTTGAGTTTAGACGATGTGGAAGATAATGGGCATTTCCTTGTCGTGTTCTTACGAGAGGGAAAAACTCACAGGTCAAGAAGTTTTACCATTATCAATGAAAATTGCAAATTCAATCCCTGTACACTTTACCGTAAATACGCAGATCTCCGCCCTAAAAATATGGAGAGTAGAAGATTATTTGTTGCATACCGAAACCAAAGATGTTACGCTCAACATGTTGGGTGCCATACTATCAGTGGTGTAGAGGAGTCCATACAAAGAAAAATTGAAGTATCCCAAAAGTTGCTTAGGCCTTGTAACTTGGAAACTACAAAATCTGTAACAGTCAATCAAGAGAACCAAAACATACACGAACACTCCGCTTCAACATCTTTAGTTCAACAAAAAGAAATACAAAAGGGATTGAGCTTCAACAATGATACGAATTGTACAATAAATATAACCATTAATCAAAACGGTTCCGTCCAAAATTAATTTTCTTAGATTTAATTAACTTGTAATTTTTTTTTGTTAATTTGTTTTACTGTTTTAAAAATAAAAATAAATAATCGCAATTTTTTATTTTTTTGCGATGTTTTTTGTTTATGATGTTTTCAGGTACCTACCTAAGTATAATAAAAAATATCATTCATTACACGTCCAGAAATGGATTTTTCCGTTCTTGCATGACTTCCCGAGAATATGTCACGGGCGCACGAAAAAATCATTTCCGTACTGGTAATGAAATATACTATTTTTTTGTGTATTACAACAGCCCTTATGTAATACTTTTTCCTGTATCCATTGTTTTTAGCTTTGTTTCCCGTTCAGCTTTTTTTTGTGCAGCTGCCCGCTAATTGTTTTGTGGTGCTTATTTTGTGGCTTTTTGAGAAACAATGGTTTCTTAAAAATTATGCATCCCTATCAAGTGTTGGTTCATCCAAGTTTGCGGTGGGCTTTGCGGTTCTAATTATGATTAGTATTATTCTTTGATTTTGCCATAGTAAGAGTTCTGTAAAGAGCGAAGATAAAATCTTAATATTAAGATTTGAAAAATTCGTGCAACAAAAATCAAATTATTTAAAAAAAAAGAATGGAGTTTTTCTGATGTTGGAGATATTTTTTTTTTATTTTTAAACATTAATATACATAAATTTTAAGTTTTGTTGTAAATCTTTTAACTACCTTTTAAATAGGGACAGCTAAAGGTTATGTTTCTTTTTTTTATTGTAACCAGATCCAGAATTAAAAACATTTTAAGATGTTTTAAAATTACTTAAGCATTGGCACTGAATTCCCAATATTGGTTTGTTCACCTATAAAATTATTGCCCATATAAGGTACTAGCAGAAATATATATATATACTCCATCGATCATTGGTATTAGGGTATATTATAGAATATATATATTTATATACTTATTAATACTTATAATAATAATATTTAATAAATATTTTTAGTTAGAATAAATATCTAATATTCCATGTCTTGGATTGCATATTTGTAAAATATTTTATAAATATTTTATAAAAATTACATTCCTAGAAGTGTCGTTTTTAACAAAATAGTTATTTTATATTAGGTTTCAATGCTTCTAATAAGTTGTTATAGTCCCAATAATCCAAAATTACGCTAAGATTAAAAGATTTAGATAATATTGTTATAAAAAAGACCTTGTACTTACCAAAATTTCGTATTTTTAGACTTTTTAATATAAAACCTCTTCAGTCCTAGTCCCGGTGTATAGAACTGAGTGTGCTCAAAAACTATTATTTCCTAAAAGCTGGCAGATCGCCAAAAAATTAAATAAAGAAAAAATACAAGAAAGCTTTTTAAAAATCAAAATACTTATCTATGTTTCGGTGGCAAGTCTACTAACGTTTTTAGGATAAAATTAATCTAAATTTGTCGTGTTTAATACTTCGGTATTTAAAACTAGAGTAGCTTTTTTATTTTTTTATCGATCTTACAAAGTTAAGTTTTATAGTTCGAAAGAGATTTAGAATTATTTTTACATAAACTGGATGATTTATTGATTTTCTTAAAGGCATTTAAACTTGATAAATTTACAAAAATTTAACATTAGGTAAGCAGATGCTCCACCTGACAAAAAGAAGTCAAAGCAGCTATAATTTAAATTACCCTATTTTGTGGTATTTAAAAATTATTTATTGCAGAGCTTTTGTTTTTTGGGAAAATTATATTTGTAATTTTGCAATTATTAATTTGGATTAAGATATTTAGGAAATATGTAGTTTCAAACAGTATTTTTAAGTCGTTATCGTCTTAGGTTTACCCAGAAGTTAATCAATTACGTTTTTAGAAAAAATTATAGATCAGTTTTATGTACCACATCCTATAAAAAAATTTGTTGTTTCGTTAAAAACTGTTAAAACTGGGTTACAGAATCCTTTTGTTTCATTTCATGGACTCAAGAGAACATGGCACTTATGTCTTGTCGAGAATTTTTTTCTTTTCTCGTTCGAGAGACCACCTTAGGTCTCATCTTGTCTTGTCTTGTTTCTTCGTGATAAAAATAGGATTTGTGTAAATACATTTATTTAAAAAGTTCTTACAGATAAAATATAAGAATTTTTTCATATATATTAAAATATGTAGACCATGGTTTTAAATTTCGATGAGACGAGACGAGACGAGAATTTCTTGTCTGGGTGGCATTGCTAATAAAAACCTAAAAGGAATCTTTAAGAAAAAAAGAATTAAATTCCCTAGACTTTTAAAATAAACAGTTAATTTCATAATAATATACAAGGTGTCCCAAAAGTAATGGGACACAGAGCAACAGCAGATTTCTTAGGTCGAAATAAGGCAATTTACGTAAACTTGCCTTATCCCAAAGTTGATAATAACTAAGACACAGGGTGTCAAACTTTAAATTTTGTTTTTGTTTTTTCATAATATTTCTTTAACTAGATGATATAGCTGTACAAAATTGAGAATATGGGGGTTATTTGAGACGAGAAGAGCGCCAGCTACGACCTACCCCACTTGTTTTAGATGGAATAACTTTTTTAAGCTTAGTATTTTGACCTGTTTATTAAAAAACAGGTTTCGATAATTCCATTTGCATCAAAAATGTATACCTCATTTAAGTCTCTAGGAGCAACTTTTTCCGAGATAAACGGCTTTAAAGAACCACGCAATTTTCCTATGGAGAATGGTTTTCGGCCAGTTCAAACTTTATAATAATGGTCCTCAATATGCTGATCAAAAGTCTCCAAGGGCACAAAACCCGAAAACTCCCAACCCCCCCCCAAAATCACCCTCAAAAGATACTGGGAATTTGGGGACTTTTAAGGGGGGTTTTGGGGTGGTTAGGGAGGTTTTCAGGTTTTGTGCCTGTGGCGACTTTTAATCAGCGTGTTAAGAACTATTACTTTGCAGAGTTTGAAAACAATAAGCCGAAAACCATTTTCCATAGGAAAATTGCGGGGGTCCTTTAAAGTGTGTTTATCAGTTGCTTCTAGATACTTAGATAAGATAAACATTTGGATGCAAAGGAATAAAAAGTAACTTATGTTTTAATAATCAGGTCAATATACCCAGCTTAAAAAAAGTAATGCCACCTAAAACAAGTGGGGTAGGCCGTAGCTGGCGCCCCCTACTAGCAACATCAATAGCATGGACGAATTTAATTTTTTGCTTTAAACAACCCCCAGATCCCCAATTTTGTACAGCTATGTCATTTAGTTAAAGAAATATTACGAAAATACGAAAACAAAATTAAAAGTTTGACACCCTGTATCTTAGTTATTATCAACTTTGGGATAAGGCAAGTTTACGTAAATTGCATTATTTCTACCTAAGGAGTTTGCTCTTCATGCCGACATACCTGTTTTATTATTATATTTAAACTATTCTTTAGTTCACTACCATAAACTGATTATTTATGTTTCAGATAATGTAAACGATGTTGCTCAGAAACCTCCGACTAGCCAAATATAAAAGAAAGCCATTGCTCATATTGATTTTTGTTTCAATAATTATGTTTGTTATATTAGCTTTAACAGTAAACATTCCTTATCCCAGCATTGTCCTCAGGATATATTACTGGGTGAGACCTGATAAAGGAGTATTTTGTCACTCCATGAAATCCGAAAATTCACTTCCAGACATATCAGATGCTGATCCCAAAAAAGGGGAATCAATATTTTTCCATGAGACCAGCTGTAGTTCTTATATAAACGGAAAAATAGTTATAAGTGCAAGGCAGGCGTGTGCTGTTGAAAGCGCAGCCCGATTACATCCAGATTATGATGTGTATCTTTTGTACGCGTCTCCAGGAAATTTTCAGGATGAGCAAACGGAATCTGATAGATTTTTAATGGAGCTAATGAAATACCCCAATGTAAATATTCTTCATGTTGATATAGAAAGGTATATGAGAAGAACTCCAGTTGAAAATTTGTGGAGTAAACATCAGATGAGCGTATCTCAGTTTGCACAGTCTCATACAAGTGATGTTCTTAGGTAATTCATATTAGGTAATTAATTTATTTTTATTTTATGTTTTGCACTGAAACTATTTTAATATCTTTTACGCAGCGTATAAAAGAAAATCCTATCTGGGGGAGTCCATTAATTACGTGAGGCATTAAGGAGGGAATGGAAGCGAGCCGAATCCCACCTCATCTCACGGGGGGAGAGGAGGGGTGTCGGCAAAATTCAGGTTTTTTTTTCCTAAAAACCGTGTAAAATTGTAAGAAAACTGGGTTAAAAAAAAGTTAAACATGTTTCTCTACTAAAATATAGCTAATCCTACACAAGCTAATACAATAAGCTAATCTTACACAATGCTATTTTCTCACTGTAATGCTAGACTACGTTTTTAGAAGTTTACTAGTAAATACCAGTCTTTACTAGTCTAAAATAAAAATAATTAAGTAAATGATGTTTTTTTAGTAGATCCAACGCAATCAAGCACATATTTACGTTTTTACACTAAAAATACGCATTATGAGAAATCTCACGTGCGATTAGAGGGGAGGGGAGGCAGCCAAATCTCACGACATCTCACCAAGGGGACAGGGCAGGGAAAACCGGACAGAATGGGGCAAAAGCTTTAAGACCAATAAGTCTAATGTCGTTCGTGCTAAAGACCCTAGAGAACTTGCTGGATAGGCACATCAGGGAGAATGCACTTACGAACAGACCTCTACACAAGGAAATACATGCATACACAGCAGGTTAGTCCACAGAAACAGCATTACATGGCTTTAGCAAAAGGCGAATACCTCAAATCATGGAGGTCTAATTCCCCTTCTGGGTATAGAAGGAGCGTTTGACAACACGTCCCCAACATCTATCTCAAACGCGTCGAGGGGCAAGGGGCGACGCAACAAGCTGAGGGGGATAGACGCATGCTTAAAAAGCAGATCAGTATATACTTCAATTCTTGAAGAAACTCTTGTAGCTCGGGTTGGGGGCCCCAGGGGTGTCCCCACGCTATGGAACCTTGTCATGGACGACCTACTAAATGTCCTTCAACTTGAAGGACACCCAAAAATTTTGGATACCCGACGATCTCGTCATTATTGCCCAAGGAAAAATTTTAAAAATACTGTTAGGGATAAAACGCAACAGGCCCCAAACGCAGTTACCAGATGGACGAGAAAAGGGGGGACTAAACATAGTTGCCTTCACCAAAAGGAGAAACGAGAGCTTGGGCCCCTGACCCTACGAGGTCAAAAATCAAGATTGTGGGAGGAAAATTTGCTTGTCATCCTAGACTTTAACTTATGGGAAACCCTCATCTTCAGAAAATAAAAAAAAGGGAGATGACTCTTTTTTTAATCAGACGGCCCCATGGGAAAACATAGGGCCTTAAACCAAAAATTGTTTATTGGTTATACACCATGGCGGTAAGGCCTATGAGAACATACGCATCACGGGTTGGTGGACAAAAATCGACAAAGAACTGCTGTTACAGAACGGGAAAAAGGTACAAAATTTCTTTTTAGCTATAACTGATTAAAAAAACCCCAACAGCAGCCAGGGATTGTTGCTTGACCTTCCACCACTTAACCCTATGGTGATGAAAGAAAAAAGGGGAATGAGCTATTTCCAATGCAACAGAAACCAGCTGGTGGTGCCCAAATCTTTAAATTTTTTAGGGACAACGCTAGCTACCCCCCCCGGGGGGGGGTTTTGGAAGTTTTTCCCCCCGAAAATTTTTGGGGCCCAAAAATTTAATTCGGGGGGTTTTTTAAAAAAAATACCCCCTTTCCCCCTAAGACAGTTATGAAAGACCAACTCGGGGAGGAAAAAAAAAACCGTTTAGAAAAGAAATATTTCCTTGACGAATAAAAAAACCCCTTTTTGGTCATAAAGTTCTTCCCCCCCACCGTACCATTGTCAATTCCCCCAATCGAAATGGGTTGGTCAGAGTGCAAAAGAAAACATGACCAATATTTTTCCCCCCCTTTAAAAAAGGAAACCCCCCTTCTAAAGTGGGGGCAACGTGGGAAAAGTTTTTTTTGGGCAAAAAAACCCCGCTGAGCATTGGCAGAACTTTTTTTGGGGCCCCCCCAAAAAGAGATCCTATAAGCGGGAAGTAATCAGAATATGCGATGCTTCAGATAAAACCCCCCCGGTTTTATGACTGATTCGGATGAGAAGATGAGAGCGACGATCTGTTATCCCCCCTTTTGACGATCTTTGATTTAAAAAAAAGTAATATTTTATTTAAAAATTATATTGCATTGTATTGCAATCAACATCTTTTGGAACCCCCTTTTTTTGCCCTTATTGATGATATTTTTTAAAGCTTTTGTACCATTTTAGTCTTTTTTTTTTAAATTAAATATCCCCCCTTTCCCCACTTACTTTCGTTGGGGCCCCCCAAATTTTGAAGGTTCAAGGCAATTCTTACAGCTTCTTGTTGTTTCTCCAGCTTAAAAAGAGGCCAAAAAATTTTAAAAAAGATGAGCTGTTTACATTTTAAAGTATTGTTAAGAAAGCTTTTTTTTTACATTTTTTTTTAAAAAATAAACGATTTTTTATTTTTAAAAAAAAATTTTATTTTTTTTTAAAAGTATGGAAAAAAGGGGGCCCTTTCAGTTTAAAAAAAAACCCCAAAATTTTAAAGAAATATTTTTTTTTGGGTATAAATGAAAACATTTATTAATGCATTTGTCAGATCCATCTCCAACGGGTTCGGCGCGAAAAAGTTCTTACGGTTTGAACAAATGCGCAAATTGAATATACAACTCGAAGGGGCCCCCTTTTGGGATGTCAATTGTTAAAGAAAAAAACGGCTTTTTGATTTTTAAAATGCATATCCAAAAAAAAAACAAGTTTGATCAAACTTCCCCTTTTATACCTTTAAAAAAAAACAGTGGTAATTTAAAAACAGTTCTGTAAAAAAAAATAATTACCCCAGCCCACATTTTTTAAATAAAGCTATTTAATTAATTTATTAAGTAAAAACACCTTTGAATACTTTTACTCTTACCTTTTAGTTAAATTAGCAGCTTGCTTGTTAACCCTTAATTAGACCTAACACTAACAATCTTTTTCCTGATTTCTAGAATTAAAAAAAAAGTTTTTATCGTACTATTCATTTAAAAAAAAGGAAAAGGATTTTTTTTTTTAAATTTATGGGGGTTTGCCTAAGAAAAATATATCTAGATAATTATAAAAGGGCAAATATTTTTTATATATATATATATATATATATACAAAAAATATATATATATATATATATATATATATATATATATAATTTTTTATATATATATATATATATACATATATAATTTGCTAATGTGGATATATTTATATGTAGGTAGGTATATATATTTATTTGTTTGTCCACGTGATTCTTTTTGTTATGGCTTGAGCTAAAATTTTTTTTAAAATTTTGGGACAATGGTAGTCTTTAGCAGTGGCTAGAACCAAGAAGCCTGTTTTTAAATTTTCCCCGGGGAAAAAAATAGGGGCAAAAAAAGTTTTTACCGTTAGTCGTAAAAAAGGCGTCTTACGGGGAAGGGGGGTACTTTTAAAAATTTTCTTTTTCCCGGCGGGGGAAGGCTTTTTTATCTAGTTTGAGATAAAGTGTTACTTTTTAAAATTTTTTTAAATTTTACAGACGGATTGAGGAACGTTCAAAAGAAATGAAATTTAGATGGCAGGAAGCCAAATATTTATTTATTAAATTTATTTATTGTGAAAGTAATACCTACCTAGAAAAGTTTTTTTTTTAATTTTAAAATCCCAGTATTATATTCGTTTTTATGCGGAAAACAAGATGAATTTTTTTAGTTTTTTCTTTTGGAAAAACCCCTTTTTTTAAAAAGAAAAGTTTTAACATACTACTTTTTTAAAGTTTTTTATATTTTTTATATTTTTCGTTATTGACTGTTTTTTTCTTGCCTTCTTATGCAGATTTTTAGTTAACTGCTTTTCTGTTACCCACCTTAGTCGTTTTTTCAAAAGTTATCAGTTTCACAAAAAACAACAAGTCACCACGCCATGCCGGGACGCATGGAGGTAAGTAACACGCGGGGGTTTCCATTCGGGGGGGCCGGGCATATTTTTCGAATGTAACCGCGGGGTGACCCTTTTTTGGGGATCTTGAGTGCTACTCTGCACTAGACTTTTTTCGGGTTTAGCCTTGATACTTTGAAGCTGGACCAAGCAATGAACAAACGTTTTAAAAAGAATCTACCACTAAAAATGTTATGGATATTGAAAAGGATTTTTAATGCAAGGGAAAATTAAAAAATTATTGACCAGAACTATAAAAAATTTTTAAAGACGATCCACAAAACTTTCAACCGGCTATAGAAGCATTAATAAAAAAATTTTTACCCAAATGCTAAAAAAAACCCCCTTCAACTATTAAGTTTTTGCATACTTCTTTAAAAAACACAAAATTTTTAAAAAAAATCATTTCCCCCCAAAAACTAGAAAGGGGGAAATATATATCCCGTGCAGTCCACAGCCATAGCAAGAAACCTTCGAAATATTTAGGTAAAAGCTATTAAAAATACCAAAGATGCCATAAGGTATATTATTAATTTTATTTTCTGTAGGAAAAAAGGGAAAAATTTTTAAAGGGGGCAAAGGTAAATGGGGGAAAAAAAAGCCAGTTGCACCACATTCGCTTGACAAATGTGTGAAAACAATAAATGATTGGCAGAAAATAGCCAAATAACTATTTCCTTTATTATAATATTTACATATTATTAGATTTTTTTAATTAATAATCTTTGTTTTCTTAATCATTGTCCTTCATTTTATCCATAATCATACACAATAGAATTAATAACTGTGAAATATGTACATAGATATTTTTTTAAATGAAATTCATTTTACTTGAATGCTATTTTAATGAAAGGTGGAAACTAAATCTCTCTTAATTTACCTAAGCTCAGAATGTACCCTCTTTTTAACCCTCTAGGGGTGAGAATTTTTTTTTTTAATAAACTATGTTTAATTTCC